>JASANE010001192.1:0-63589 GCA_030248225.1 Trileptium ribeirensis
TCATAGCCGACCAACATCGAGCGTCGATCCTTGCTGTTATTTTGTCGGACACCACGGAAAATGGAATTACCAAGGTACTTTAAGCACTGCTTGCGCTTCTATCGGAATCGACGGGTACATAATACCTAACTGGCGATACTATATTGGTATTCAGACACCCCGAATGCAACGACTCTCCCGTGCAGCTAATATCGATTTGCATGAGATGGTGAGCGAAGCGCCTCAGCTGTTGGAATTTATCTATAGGAATCAGGGTAGTGAAGGAGTCCCGATAACCACTTTTGTCCATTACGCAATGAATAACATGGAGTTTACAGACGAGTCCCATAGACGGGACCGCCTAGTGCTCTTGTGTGCACGTTTAAGACTCCTGAGACGTCCTGCTAGCGTCAACCTACTCCAAATTGAGTGTGGTATCACAATAGGTGAGCACGTAGAAGTAGACTACCTGATCTCGGAACAGTGTTCACTCCGACGCAGTAGAATCAGTAGCTCTACTCAAGACTTGGACGAACTGCTGGCCTTAGCGATGGCCGACTGTTTGAACACTTCCGAAGAGGATCCTGATGAGCAGAACGAACCAACTGTAGAGAATGTCAGACCAACTGATAGGGAAACCCCGAGTGGAACTGACGAGCAAGTAGTGGACAGTGAGGATGAATCGGAGCCTCCCCGAAAGATGGCCCGACCCTCTTCACCGGGTTCGAATAGCGGATCAGGTCAAAATACAGGTATGCGGAAAGATTGCACTATCTTACTTTTACTTTGGCTTTCGACGTTAAGCTCCACACACGCTACGCTCTCGCCTTTTAGTGACGCCATCTGGCGACTAGGTGCGTTTGTAAACCGCCAAGTAGGTGTTGTTGTAGAACCGCAGGGTTTGGTCATCACCTCTGATTAAACTACGCATTTGCCAGTGGTCCTGCAACTATCATTGAGAGATTGGGAACGAAAATCAGACCCCTACGTAAGCAATGTTTGTCCACCGTGTGAGGTCAACGGTTCCTGCCGAGCTGATTGCTGTAGGAAAGCGAACTGTACTGTGTACCCGCAGCTGCATACAGCCTTGAGCGCGCTAGAACGCGAACTAGATGACGCGTATCATGGCATATTAGATACAAATTATTACTCGCTACTTGTGCACTCCTTCTGCGTGGAAAACGAGCACCTATGCGATCTTACCAACCAACGAGAAAAACGCTTTGCAAGCTTAATCGCCGCCACGGCAGGCGCTGTTTCTGGTTTTCTAGGGTTGGGAATGGCTTTTGCCAACGGCGTTCATATTAATAACGTACGTCAGCAAGTGACCGTTCTCGAAAAGTTTATGCGCGAGACGAATGACGTCTCTTTTCGGAACACCAAGGCAATAAAACAATTAACCCGAGCTAATGAGGACATCTATGCATTTCTACACCACAGCATGCAGGAGGTAGTCTCCATGATCGAACAGGTCCGCTGTGCTTACCAGAAAGAGGTCACACACGTACATCATCAGTTGATTGACCACATACTTCGAGCGAACATGCGCTCGTCTGCACAGGCCATCATGGAGTCTATGCTAAATGGTGAACTCTCCCCTGCTGTTATTGATGTCTATTGCTACCACGATTATTCGCAATGGGTCCCCGCATATCTAAGACCATCCCAATGCGTGAACCCGGCTTAGCTTACCAATTCGGACGAGTGATGCCCGTAAGTGTAGATTTAACGGGATTTCGCTTCGGCTTTATTTTGCAGCTACCCTTGCCCAAACGCAGCGATGTTCGACCTTATTTTCGGATTTATAACACCGGTTGGAACGCTCCCGACACGCTAACGCAGCTGAGACTACCGTTACCGCAGTACGCAGCCAGACTGCGACATGTGCGCTTCGAATCTTTGGATCTGGGAGCATGCAAACACCGCCCCGGAATTGCTTTTTGCGCACCTCACGCGTTACTAACCGACCATAGTACAAACTGCCTAGAATGGATCACCGCAGGTGAATTCGTGCCAGAATCCACCAAACACGCATGTAGCAACCGCACGCTTATCGGCCCACTCGCCAATGATACAGCCGTACACACAACTATTCAAGGTGTTCTGGTTAGGACTAGTGAACCTGAGGTTATACTGACTAATCGTAGACAGCTCGCGCACCTGACCCTAGGTATGGCCATTAAGGTCCCACCAAACGGAATTCTGTGGTTTCCGCACGGAAACTACACCCAGTTGGTCATAGGATCGATCGTGCTAACGAGCATGCTAAAGCCAGAGGAAATCACAATCAAGTTTGGACCAAATATTACTATTGACCGGCTCTCCGGCCTTAAATTAAGACCTTTGACCTGGAGTTCACTCGACGACGGCGACAAACTTACAAGTAGCTCAGATAGCCAAGGAACAAGTACAAAAGATAGTTAACTTTCCTGCTTTAGAGTATACCGGACTTTCGCCTTACTTCCTAGTTACCATCATCGTCAGTATAATTAGTCTGGTCTACTGTATGACCAAGTGTAAGGTTTCCCCTAAGTACGCGTACTACCTACCCCGATGGCTGCCATGCCGCGGGAGATTGATCAAAACCGACGGAAAACCCCGAAAAGCAATTAGATGGATTAGAGCCGACAAAAGAGCCCCTAGCGCACCACCTGAGGAGGAGACTACACCCCGAGTTTCGCCGACCGAGGTTTCGATTGTACCTTCGGGGACGCCGCGCGTGTCCGTTGTGTCCAATCGTGCCCCGCGTCGTTCCAACAGACTATTGACAACCCGCGCTTCGTCCGAAGAGGAACTTGTATTTATTGAAGACGACGAATTATTCGCTGCTCCTACTCGTGACTTGCGCCGTGGACCTCGCCAAGGTATGTTCACCAGACAATTAAACACCATGAATGCAGGAAACACGCCGCTACTCATCAACGCAACCATACTCGGTACTCCCGTCACGACACTTGTAGACACCGGAGCAGATGTCTCAATCATGTCACAAGCCCTAGCTGCCCGTTTAGGTCTAGTACCCAGAGACACTAACACCACCCGCATAGTATCAGCTACACAACAGGAACTGACAATTAGTGGAGTGGTAAAAGCACCAATTACAATAGGCTCGCTGAGCACCCCATGTGATTTCCAAGTAACTACCGACACACCATACGAATGTATCTTAGGCACCGATTTCATGGCTTTACTACCGTATGTAGCCATAAATTTCAAGGACCGTTGTTTGGACTTATCCAACGGAACTGAGAACTGTTCCGCACCCTTTGCAGACCAAGGGGACTATCGACCGCCAGTCATCAACGTAGTATCCCGGAAATACACACAGATACCGACGAACACAGAACTATTCCTTAATGCGATTCCTGAGATTACTCAACCGCCCACTGGCCAAGCACTATTCGTACCAGACCCTTTCATTAGGGACATCGCCATCGCACATGCCCTAGTGCTCACTGGTCAACGCCTGATTCCAGTGGCAATGATGAACTTTGGAAACTTACCAGTTGCAATACACGCAGGACAAACCATAGGACACATCGAGATGCTTGACGACAACGAGGTAGAGCTCTTATACGATAGCAACAAGCGTCTCCTCCAACTCGGACCTCCACAACACACCAAACAATGCAACCGCATAGGAGTTACACGCGACAATGTAGTGCAAGTCATAAATGACCAAAAGAAGACAATCGACACGGAACGCTCCATACAAGTACTGAGTAAGATCGATTTTGGACAGACTACACTTAACCCTTATGAATTAAAGCAATTGAAGACCACCATCTCCGAAAACGCCGACATATTTAGTGTACATCCATTCGACTTAGGTAGGTGTGGTGTACACCAGCATAGGATAATCACTGGGGACGCGAAACCCATAAAACAAGTGCCATATCGCTTGGCACATTCTCTACGCGAACCCTTGAGGGAAGAACTAAACAACATGGTAGAAGCAGGCCTTATAACACCATCTGATTCACCATGGGGTTCCCCCATAGTGTACGTCACTAAGAGCGACGGCACTTTACGCTTGTGCGTTGACTTTCGTAAGCTCAACGTAGTCGCCGAACGCGACTTGTACCCGTTACCCCGCATAGACGACATATTAGGATGCCTGCGAAACACCAAATTCATGTCGAGTTTGGATCTAAACAAAGGATTTTGGCAATTAGAATTAGACCCTGAAACCAAGGAAAAGACTTCCTTTGTCACTGTCCATGGACAGTATGAGTACAATGTCTTACCCTTTGGCTTAAATTCCTCTCCAGGCGCCTTCCAAAGGTGCATGTCAATTATTTTAAAAGGCTTGGAATGAGAAAGGTGTCTCATTTACATAGATGACATACTAGTTTTCTCACCCACATTTTAACAACACCTAGCCGACCTTATCACGGTCTTTGACAGGTTTCGTAAGGCTAATCTCAAATTAAAACCCTCCAAATGCCAATTCGGACAAAAACGATTAAAATACCTCGGACATATTATTAGCTCCGAAGGAGTTAAACCCGACCCCGAGAAAACCGCCGCAATCGATAACTACAAAAGACCGGAAACACTCAAACAACTACAGAGCTTCTTAGGACTTGTAGGCTACTATCGCAAATTCGTACCACATTATTCCGAAATCTGTGAACCACTCAATGCCCTCCGACGTAAGGACAACGAATTTAAATGGACACCGCAATGCGAGGAAGCATTCGGAAAACTACGCAAAGCACTGGTACAAGAACCACTACTCATCTACCCGGGCTTTTCCAAACCCTTCATACTCCAAACGGACGCTTCAGGATACGCTTTAGGAGCCGTACTCTCGCAAAAGACCGACAAAGGGACATTGCCTATCGCCTACCCAAGCAAATCACTAGTGGACTACCAACGCCGATACCCCGCTATTGAAACCGAAGCCATCGCTATTCGATGGGCCGCTCTGCATTTTAGGCATTACTTGCTTGGACACGAATTCCATGTCGAGACCGATCATAAGCCACTTAAGGCACTATTTGAAAGACCACCGCGAAATTCACGTCTAGCTCAATGGCGTAATGAGTTACTCATGGAATTAGGTGGCTTCAATATCGAATATCGCCCTGGTAAGGCCAATGCCAACGCCGACGGTTTTTAACGCGATCCCCGACCCGACTTGGACTTCTCCGACTCTGCTGACGAAGCCGAATACGACGAGCAGGACCATACTCGAATGGTCGCGGTCGCCGTAGCCGTGAAAGGACAGGATCGTGGCAAGGGCAAAGCTCCTGCCAAGCCACCGCGGAGACTTCCCACTGAAGAAGCTTGGAAACGACTTACGCGACAGTTAATGGGACTTCCTCCAGACGTTCCCGTTAACCTCCCACCCGAATACGTTAGGGAACGCTTTTATCGCATGTTCGGAGGACCAGGATATGATCCTCTACCGGACCCGACGCGTTTCATCTTCTGTGGAGACATCGACGACCCATGGCCTGAAGGGGTCGAGATGCCCTGGAAGCGCTCGACCGCACCCGGACCGCCGACTGGACCAGCCCCAACCCAAGAACCTGTAAGTGACGCAGCCCCTGGACCTTCATCAGCCCCTGATCCATTCGTAAGACCTACGCTACCACAGGAACCCCCGACTGCTCCGACACCGCCCGCTCCTGGCGCAGCGAGCGAAAGCTCAACGCGTGCCACTGCTGGTACACCTGACCAAACTGGACCCCGGACATTGCCTACTACTGCTTGGAAGAGATATGGTGGTTTACCAGAAGTCGAGGAATTTGATACTTTAATCAAGGTCGCCTACGCCTGTGGACTACGAGTACGACTACAACGCCCTGAACAGGTCTATGCCACTGGTGAACACATATACCTACCACACTTCCAACAGTATGAAGGACGAAATCTCCTCAATTACATACCCTATATCCAACGTAGAGACAAACAATTTGGACCCATATGGTGGTACCTACATACCCGACAACCACCAGCTGACGAAAAGGCAGCGACTGCTCTCAAATTAGAAGGCCCATCACTACCGTCTCTGTCCCGACACCGCTATTCTTTACCTACATCCCATTATGCCCAACGACCACCGACCTAAATTGTGTGTGCCCCGACTACTTATACGACAAATACTCAAGCACGAACATGACACTTTGTTTGGTGGACATCCAGGTAGAGACCGCCTACTAAGCAAACTCAAACAATTCTATTACTGGGAAACCATGGGTAAAGACGTCGATGAATACGTAAAGCGATGCGTACTTTGCCAGCGATCCCGAAATTTACCACAAAATATTCGAGCCGCGCTCGGAGATAACCCGCTGGCTAGCGCTCCTATGCACCGCATGTTCGTCGACATATTGGACACCCGGGTTCTGTCCCGAAAAGGAAATAGGTATGTCATTGCTTTCATTGACCAATTCACCAAGTTAGTTATCGCCGCCGCTCTGCTTGACCAAACAGCTAAGAGTGTTGCCCGAGTTTTCGTCGAAGACGTAGTATGCCGCTATGGCGCTCCTGAGGAACTAGTTTCCGACCGAGGAGGATGCTTCGTTTCAGAAGTCATGGAAGCCCTATGCGCTAGGCTAAACACCTTTAAGCGAGAAACTTTGAGTTATAATCCGAAAGCCAATGGAGAGATCGAACGTTTCAATCGCACATTATTATTCCTCTTAAGAGTAGCGTTACCCGAAAATGACCATACTACTTGGGACGAAGTTCTACCCTATTGCATAATGTCCTACAACTCCGCAGTACACGCTTCTACACATTACCCACCTTTCATGCTCATGCACGGATTTCAACCCCGTGTACCGGGTGGAATTGAGACACAGACTGATTGGGGACGCTATCCTGGAGCAGAAGCATATCGCGCCAATGTACAACGATGGTTAGCCACGATCCGAGATCGAGCCTATCGCTCCATGGAGTCTGCCAAAGAATACAGGAAACGCTATTACAATCGCAAAATCAAGGTTCCAGACTATCGAGTTAATGACCATGTGTGGCTCTACCGATATTACACCACACCTGGACTATCACGTAAACTGGAACGCAGATGGTGTGGACCGTACCAAATCACTAAGATAATGCTACCCTGCATTTGTGTCAAACTCCCCGGACAACCCAATGCCTCCGACCATGTAGTCCATGTCAATCGCACTAAACCGCGTTACAGACCACTCAGCAGTTTTCCAGACATGGCTGACTTATTGAAAGCTGTGCCTCCCGCTTACATTGAGGCTGCACTACAAGAACCAGGAGAAACTATCCTTGCCGATAAATATTTCGCTAGGGAACTACAGGCTGCCGATCCAGAAGCAGTCGACCGGTTGCGCCAAGACCTCGATGGTGCATCCGATACAGCTAGCGTGGAGATCGGTGATCCTAATCTAGTATACACGCAAGCTCAGGCTGACATACACCGCGCTGTAGTAGAACAATTAGCCATTCAGGCCCCAGCTGAAGGTTCTTCCGGAGCTCCACAACAAAACCGGCTACCTATCTGTGATCCCGATAGAACTCCCGACACGGAGTGGCCCGCTATCTCGCAGTAACTCGCTACACAAGACCCTGCTAAGTTACCTTACGCGCTTGATAAACCCCCAGGCTCATTCTCTCCAGAATACGGACGACATACCGCCCCAGTTACCATACGAGAACAAGAGCGATCCGTACGAACCGAGGAACCAACTAGACCTTTAGCTCTACCACGCTCCGGTAATGGCCGCTCGTTACGGCCATTCAATGTCAACGACTTAGGCCTTGTCGAACTACTAGCTTCACAAGACCCGGACGAGTCCTCACCTCACACGCCCGAGCAAGCTATATCGCCAACTTCAGCCGTAGAACACGCTGTCCAGACCTCCCCGCTTACGCCTGCCCAACGCCACGCTGCAGCCGCCACACAAACTTACCGCAGCCCCCGCTCACAACGCCTAATCACTAACTCGGATAAACCACTAGCCCCGTGCCACCTCCATCGCGAATCCCCGGAACTGCACAAACAACGATATCCCAGGCCTCGCCACGCATACTCTGCTCCACCTACTCCGCTCCCACACACGCCACTAATGCCGCTAGGATTTGAAGCTACGCTGGAGGTGTATACCCCGGACGAATGGATTACACCATACTCGACACCTCCTAGACCACCACCTACGCAATCCGCCCCAGTTTATAGCCAGCCTCCCATAGAACCGGCCCCAGCTAGAAAACCCGTACCCAAACCTCGACGGAAACCAGTTAAAACCCTCACGCCGGCTCGCGAACCAGCGTCTTCTGCAAATTCTGAAGACACTTCACCCGAAACTGCGGAGTCCCCAACACCGCCACATCGATGGATAATCCCACCCTTACTCTCACCCCTCGCGGAACGTAAGGCTAAAATCCCACCTCATCATTAGATAACCCCAGTTGCGTTATCACCCCTACCGGAACAGGAGACTGGTACCCCTCAGGTTTCTTCCTTTGGTCGCTGGACCACTAGGAAACAAAACCAACAAGCAGAATGGGAATGGGCATTAGAAGAAAGGAAGAGAATCAGAGATGAAGAGGCCCGTGCTCGAGGAGAACTTCAGGACGCAACCGATTTAGTAGAGTATTTAGCAGGACCTATCATACAGCACCCACCCTCGGAGGCCCAAACGGCCGCCGACGACATAGTGGCAGAATTTGTTGAAAGCTTGGCTAGGAGACGTGAGGAAAAGGAAAGAGATATCAAAGAGTCACGTCGACCCACCGAATCTTCGGAGGGCGGCAGAGCCAGACGATCTCGAAAACGAACCGTTCCCACGGTTAGTGAGGCAACTTCAACCATAGGCGAGTCAACCGAGGGTTCTTCTATTCGGGGGAGGAAGAAGGCGCCGCCACGCAGCGCATCCTCCGCCATAAAAGGGACTCTAGCTCGGCCCGCACGCCCTAAAGCTCAACCGCATGTTAGTTGGGAAGACTGGGACGATGAAATACCCCTGAGTCAACTGTTACCGGGACCTAGTCGAAGACCCCACTTCGAACTTGACCCTTCTACGGAGGAAAGTGAGGGTTCCCCTGAGTTGGGACCTTCTGGTGAGAAGACCGAGGAGAGGACAGAGCCTCCTGAACCGACTCGGCGCCAACCACATCGTCAAGCTAGGGACCGCCGCCGAGTGTATACGGACTATATACCACACGGACCAGAAGCCCGAGTGGTAATCCCGCGTATGACTCCCCGAGAGCCTGCTCCCCGACCCCCTGCCCCAGCTAGACAAACCGTGCCTTTTGCCCCACCGACTCGACATCGTGACCCTGTCCTGCCCATGAATCCACCAGCTAGGAGTGTTCGTGCTCAGCACGACATGTTTGAACCTTTCAGGGACATATTTGACGACCAGGACATTGAAGACATGTTAGCCGCACATCCTGATTTGGAACCGGACGAGAATGACGGACAACGACCATTACGACCTGAAGACATTGGACTGGAGGTGGTTCGACCTCCAAGACAACCACCTCGGGAAAGACAATATTAGCGCAGACGCCAGCCCAAAGCACTACTTCCTGGAACTCGAGCTCCCGCGCCAAACGCCCTCAAGAACCGCCACTAATGGCCATGAATATTATTGCAGGAAATATCAATCGACAAATCCACACAATGGAACAAATTTCGCCGCCGCGTGTGCTGTTCTACACCATCAACTACGCCGCACCCATCGAAACGTTTCTCTCGAAATGCACAAGTTGGCCAGAATTATCAAACATGGCTCCGTTGGGTCAAGCTGTCGAACAGTACCCAATCGAATACTCCTCAACGGAGCAAGGCTATCAGCTCCTCGTCACATATCTATTCGACGAGGATCAAGCCAGACAAGATATTTCCGACCTAAAGCTGGGAGCTCGAGACATTAAAGCTATTTCCCGGAGAAACAAAGCAAAATTCCTCGACCCCGAAACAACGGAGCGCCTTCGCCCTGCCCTACCGCACCTCATGCGAACGGTGCTCCTCGAAAAATTCAAAATCCCGAAATTCCAAAGCGTCCTACTCGCCACCGGCCATGCTCAATTATTGGAGGCAAACCGCTCGGATTCTTTTTGGGGAATCGGTCTTGGACCGGAAGACGTCGCCTTTGGCCGACGTCCACGGCCATGTCACAACGTCATGGGCCGCCTGTTAGAAGAAATACGGACCTTCATCCGTCACGGAATTGCCAACTGGCCCAAAGTTCTTATTCTGGGCCATAATATGGCCGCACCGCTAGTGAAGATGGCCGCTTCGAAGGGATGGTTTGCCAACGCTCGGCCCGGTGCCACCATGCAATTCCTGATCCGTCTGGCGACGTGTATTGCGACGCCCCAGACCAAGACTATTATGATACTTGGCGGATATAGGACCGCCCTTCGATCTAAGCCATACGAAGGTCGTCTCTTGGACACACCCAGCAAGGTTATGTGCCGTGTGCGCCGGCACATTTGCTCGTTCGATTACCTCTTGCGCGACGCAGCGCGAGCACTCATCGCACCACCACCCCCAACGTGGGACATTGGACAAGATGATGTAAACACATGGACTCAGGAATTTACTCAACTATTCCAAGACATTAAACGCCAATTTCCGGATAGAGCACGAAAATCAACGATGCCCCAATACCCGCCGGAACTACTTGAATCGGGAGCATGGGAAACGGGTCCCAGCGACAATCCACCCGCGGAACCCCAGGTCACGGAGCCATATGTTGGCTTCCTTTGTAAATGGGTGGAAAGGCTAATCTCATGAGGGGGACAGGAAGTTCTGAAATAAAGGAATATGGGACAATGATACAAAGACTGTGAACCTAGGACTGTACAGCGTATATCTATTATAATATGATGTATCTAACCGTACGTATCATTGTATTATATTACCTTGTGCTTATCAGTGTATGTATGTCGTAGCAAACAGAGACTTGGACCAAAACCACGCAAATGAATCCTCCAAACCCGGGTAATAAAGTCATTTTCCCCCTGAAAAATATAGGAGGAGGACTCAGTTGGAATTCTCAAAAATTTTATTCTAAAACGAAATATCGACCATTTAACATGACCATACCGAACCCCAGTAAATAAATCAACTGCCCAATCTCAGAAAAACAAGGTAACGAAATTGCCGAGCAACGGATACGTTCTGCTGCTACTCCTGTATCAGGCCGAACTAAAAGCCATACCGAATTTTTGCAGAGGTCTCAAGTTATCAGACCTCGCTGCCGGCTATTTTAGCAAATAGGTCCAACAGAAATTTTGCTTCACAACCCGTATAATTAAGTCCCAAAATTCCTATTTAAAAATATAAGAGATGTAACAGGGTCGTTCCGACCCTGTCACGAGTATTCCGGGACTTTCACACTCAAAATTGTACCGGGACGCGCTGGCACACGGCCGCTTATGTATAAAGGGGTCGTATTGTATTCATGAAACCTTCTGTATAAAATTGTCATTTATAACAAAGATCCGTTTTGTGTAAAAATGTCATTTATAACAATGATCCGTTTTGTATAAAAATGTCATTTATAACAATGATCCGTTTTGTATAATAAAAATGTCATTTATAACAATGATCCGTTTTGTATAAAAATGTCATTTATAACAATGATCCGTTTTGTATAAAAATGTCATTTATAACAATGATCCGTTTTGTATAATAAAAATGTCATTTATAACAATGATCCGTTTTGCATAAAAATGTCATTTATAACAATGATTCGTTTTGTATAAAAATGTCATGTATAACGATGATCCGTTTTGTATGAAAATCTCATTTATAAGAATGATCTGTTTTGTATAAAAATGTCATCTACCATAATGATCTGTTTTGTATAAAAATGCTATTTATATTAATGCTCAGTAACTTGTATCCATGAACCATTTATAACTGAAGAACTTGTTAGGGACGAGTGTTGTCACCTGACTAAGCTATGAGGAAATGAGCTGCCTCAACGGACCTGTAGTACTGAAAATAAAACCCCCACACCGACGGAAATTGGAAATTGGTCGAAAACCCAACCAGCAGACGCTATGTGTTATAAGGTTGATGGTTGTGATCGTCCGGGAATAGGAGGCCCCTGGCTGCACGTTCAAGAAAATACATTGGTTAAGGATGAAATTAAAAATATTAACTTTACTTGGTTTTAGCGACACACTAAGTAATGGTCACAGAAAACAACAAGACGAAATAAGTGGAAATCATACTTTTGGTAGCTTTCGCGATTATAAGGGACGATGGATGCCGGGTTGATTCGAACGCCCGCCACCGTCTACGGTACCAGGATCCGGAAAATAACCAGATTAGGCTGGTAGGACACTTTGGTAGTCGTGATTGGGCATCCAAAGACGCCCCGGACAACGCCGAAATTCGCTTGTAACGCGTAGAGACAATCGCTACTTACGCTAGGTGGGATTGTCAACGTGGAACCCGGGTTGCTACTTTCCCTACATATAGGATACACCATATATATAAAGTATGTAAATGTATCTATTTGTGTGTGTGTGTTCTAGACAATTCTTATAGGTAAAACCGCTTCGTTCCAGTAACCCATTGTAGGTTGCAGTTAATACAAGCACCACTTTATGACATTCCCGCTGCCCTATCGCGCATTCGAACCGATGCATGCGACCCCTCGTTTTGTTCATCGTGACCTGTTGAATCCAACGATATGTGCCGGACCTCCGTCTGAGCCCTTGCTGACCCGCGGCAGTCACTCAAAGATACCTAGAAAGCTGCCGCCAACTGCTGATGGGCACCGATAATTCGAGATTTTTCGCTCAACGCAAAAATGGGCGAACCGCCCCTCATTGGATTCGTCTCGATGAGACATCTCCAAAAATACCCGGCGGGCCTCGATCCGCCGCCCCGTTAACCCGGACGACCAACAAACGCGCCCCACCGTAGCCACGAGTCTCTCTAATGGCCGCGATTTTAGTACCATTTTTACTCCTGCCGCCCCAGCATCTATATCACCCCTCATTTAAATCGTCATTGGACGGTGAGTCCAACGATACCCGGCGGGCGTCGCTCCGCCCCACCGTTAACGCGGTAGAGCCCGCTCAAGTTCCCCATACTAATATATATGGGAACCCATAAGTGGGTTCCGGCCCGCTATTACGTCCTTCCCCCTCGTGTTTGGTATCAATCGACACCGTTTTCCGTCCTGGGACCAAATTTGGCCCCAGCCCCTCGAAATTCCCACCGGATTCCCCTTGTCCCGCTTCCCTTCCCACGCCCGCCTCGTGTCCTCGCTGTCCTTTCGCTTTTGTCCTCGCTCTCTCTCTAACCGACGTTTCTGGTCGGTTTTCTTCTTTGTCGCCGTTGTTGTTGTTGTGTTTGACGTATTTTATGTATGTGTTTATCCTGAGCGACCTTTCTGTCGCTCAGGACGCCGACATGTCTAGTGTGTGTTGTGTGTGTTTGTGTATGTGTTCGTGTGTCTTTCATGAGTATTAGATATATATATGTATACAGCAGGACACAGAAAAAACGGACGGACGAGGACAACACACACAAAATCGCTTAAATTTCAGAGTTTTACGGACGGACGAAACGTGGACGGATAAGGCGAACGGGGGGCGACTTTAGGGCCCTCCCGTAGACTCTAGGGGCCCTGGAGCAGGGTCCCTGAGCAGTTAGGAGTACGTTAAGGTTTGCCCCGTCTCTGACCTCGAGACGGCCGTTTTCCCGTCGCCGGTTCCCCCCGGCGAGGCTTTGAAACATGGGCATTAGCAAGCGAAACTCTAACAAGCCCGATTCTTCTCGTTGTTTTTGGATGTCCTCGCGTACGAGGGTCATCTGCTAAATTTAATTTAGCTTAATTAGGAGGGCGGCAAGTCGAGGACAACAAAGGCCGAGTTGATGTTTGCCGACTCGGGATGGGCTGGGAAGAGCAAACAGTCCAAATCGTGAGCAGATTGTCACGCTAATTGGGATAGAAGAAGGAAATTGCGTGACCCGAAAGTATTTTCTATAGTTTAAGTTAAGCTGGGACCGGAAATCGTTTGAACATTGTGAGTTTAGGATCCAATTTCGCTGGACATCCGGCGATGAGGACGGGAAATTGGGACTTCAAAATTTACTTTTCTTGGGAAAATTTGGACAAAAATCACAGATGGTCAACTTCCGAGTACTCGGAAGATTCAAACTTAAAGTCGGCAAATTTAATTGAAGCCGACTCTCTTTAAGGACATCGACGGTTTACGGTAGCCGTCAAGACTTTATTTTCCGGAAGTGTCCCCAATTGGACACTGGACAGAAAACCCAAAAAAAGTGGGCGTCAAGAAATCGCCGATTGGACGGCGACAAAATCGCCATCCTAACATACAGGCAGAAATTTCGAGGTTACGACCAACGCGTCGAATCTTGGAATCAGTTCGACTTCGGCAGCGCGGAGTTCGGTCGACTTTACTGACCGGCTCCGACGCTTGACTTTAACCATTAGTTGTTTTCTATTTCGTGTTTGCTTTCTCGTGGTTTTCGGTTTGCGTGTCTGGAATGGGATTCGATCGATGGAGGACCCGCGTAGACATCTTCCGTCTCGCGGAAGGGGACTAGCAATGGCTGTCCCGGATCAACTATCGTAAGTCGAGTGGAGAATCGAGAGTACGGGGGTTTACTTTCCCCAGATGTAACAGTGACAGGTCATTCATAGGCAGTTAGATAGGTTCATTAAAAAAGCCTCCACGCATCGAGTCCCGTTTTGGGCATCTCGAGCGATCGCACGGGACTGCTGTAGAGCATAGGACAAATAGCCGAAGTCCGCCTGATTCCCCGTGGTCATAGGTAAATCTCACTGCAAGGGACGCTTCTCGTCCAGGTTTTACATGATTTGCTGCTTGTGAGTTAGGGTTATCGAATATTCCTGAGTCGACCACGGTAAAATTTCCTGAACGTGCATGACACAAACAATAGGGAATGGTTCAATGGTTTTGCTAGTATGGTTTCCAAATTTGCAGCTTAGTTGAACGTTCAATGCTCATGCCGTGTTTGAGCTTGGACAGAACGCAGACTAGGGACGGGGGACTAGCCTCCGTCGGGTTTTAGGAAACCCTTAAATTTCATTTTGCTCCTGAGTTAAGAAAATTTGGGAACCTAAAAGAGTGAACAAATTCTAGGTATTACCACTTGAGTTTAAGGTGTTTGCTGTCTAAACGGATTGCTGTCTAGGGATCGTCTCGGTTTTAGGATTGTTTGACTTTGACCTTAGGGTGCTTAAATCAATCCTGTAAGGATCTTGTTCGAATACAGAATTCTTTGCGACGACTGACCGGATTAACTTCATATGCCCCTCTAGACCCCCGCCCTATTCAAAAGAGCTGGAGGAGTAAGGCCCCCAGCCGATCAAAATTTCGCCGACCTCGCTTTGTGACGAGCCCGCTCTGTTTGGTGGTAACACACCAATCACTTGCCACGAAAGACTACTTTCGATAAACAATTCGGTTTACCAGTGTTCACTACACTATGGCAACATGGTCTTCTCTCGAAACTGTTGGCTAAAAGGGATAAAATTAAGAGCTTGCCCCTGCGACATCACTAGAAACAGCCTTTGCGGGAGAAACACATTGTGTCCCCGCCATCAAATAAAATTTTTAGGATTTTCAAAATAAAGAAAACTTACCTCCTCGCCCTGGCCATTTCGGCCCCAAACCGGGCGAGTGCAAAACCCCTTTTTCTTTTTGGAGCGAGTCGCCCGCTGAGTTTAGCCAGGTTTCACTATTTATCATAAGTGCCCGTTAGGCTACGTACCATATATGCCCAGTGTCAGTTCTTTTCGCAGTTTTAGCACTTGCCAGTTGCGTTTTCCCGTACTATGAGTTGATCCTGCACGGAGAATTCAAGTCCGCTGCAGTTTCATTTGTCTTAACCATTCAGCCATAGGAACTTATCGACTTTTATTATTGAGTCGATAATAACTCAACTGCAGTACAGTGCAGTTGAGACACTGCAACATTGCAGTGAAATAGACAAGGCATCGTTAGAGAGAGGCAAAAGACAAACAACCCAAGAACAAAACGAAGGACCCAAAGGCGTCCCGGGCCAATCGCCCAGGGCCCGAGTAACTCAAACAACCCCGATAGGTAGGAAATGAGGCTAACTTAGCCTTCGGACAGGTGCGGTCCGTCAGAAAAGGACTCGCCTCGTCACCCAAAACCCGACATCAACTTCGAAGAGAGATCAAGTCGGCTGGATGATCGTTTCGCAAGTCGTTTATAAGGACGCATCATGCCAGGTTGCACCCCGACCGCGTCCCGTTGGCCTAAATTAAGGAAACTGTTTCGTTTTTCCCTTCTTTTGCCCCCCCGACTTCGTCGTTGGGTCAGTCGTACTTTTAGGTAGGGACTGTCGTCAAACACAATAGGACGAAATTACTTATAGGCACCAATGCAAGTACATCTTGAGGATAAACGATCAGACGCCCCTCGTCAGATTCTATAGTCGGTGCTGTTTTGAGCAGTGTTCCAACAATGCGGTAGAGCTCGCGTAGTCAGCCCCGAATATTGTTTTCCCTCCGCATCACCTAAGTAGTTGTCGCCCAGAGCGACCTGCGATTAGGAGCGATTTTCCGAAGCACTCTAGGGCCCCTGCTTGCTACGCCCTATAGCTGAAACAATCGCTAACATTGAGCTAAAACAGGGATAATCGCCCCTAGTTCACGCACGCGCGTGAAGCCACATGCTCCGTCCATTTTTTCCCATTTTTAACGTCTTACGCCCCATACCGTACTGAATTGAATCGACTACCTCGGGCTGTTGTTAGGCCTTCCCGTCGTTTTACGTTCAGCCACTAAACACTCGTCCCCGATAAGACGTTGATCTATGTCAATAAACGTTGCACTTTTAACATTGTGTTCAGACTTATTTCGTACCGGGACGATAAGGATTTTCTGGTTTTGTCCACATGGACGAGTAGGCTCTGCTCGCCATGGCTTGTGTGCGAGAATGCCGCAAGCACTGGCGTGCCTGGCCTTCTGACCTGTCTATTTATGTTTTACCGGATCAAGGAAATAAAATAATTGGAAATTGCTACCAAAATCTAACCCGTTTAGGACCCTGACTCAAAATTTGTTAGGAACGCTCTCGATGTGGATGAGTTAGAACTTTCACTGGTCGAAGCACCAGTACGCTACCATAGAATTCATTAAGGAAGCAGGCCACGCCATCGATAATCCGACAATAAACACTCTGGGCTCGTCGGAACCCTGTGGAGGGCCACATAGGTCAATGCTCTAACACGGAGCATACCGCGATTTTAACTAGGTAACTCGCCTTGAGCTTCAAATTTCTAGGGACACTTTCACGTTTTATTTCAACACTTATCACACTAAAATAGAACTAAACAACTTCCGATGAGTCTAAGATAGGGAATAGCGGCTAAGCTCCATGACCTGCGAGCAGGTGTCGGTGCTAGCCTCCCTGGGGGACCTCAGAAATCATACCCGATGCTAGACACGTGAGCAACCCTTCGGGCGGGGTCCGAACACACCCCGTGAAGCGCGCCTGCGGCCTGCTAAGCTGCGTAGCTTCTTGGGTCTGACCAAGAATAGGATTAAAATTTGGTATTCACGGTCCACCCTTGAGGTTACGATAGCCGGGGTCGTATGGGCATGGTGTTAGGAAGTTGCGCCATGCAGCTGCGTCACCGGTTATTAGGAGAGAGCAAGAGACCCACAACACGGATCGGATACACAAGACGCGGCCGAACACGGAGACCACGAAAAAGAACAAAAGAACGAGACGCCCCATCCCACGCAACAACACACGAGCTATCAAACCCGAGCGAGACACACGTTACCCACCTACAATAGGATATGAACAAAAACTTAAATACCCCCTAAAGGCAAAAAAAAATCTGCGGATGGCTAAAATGAGCTCGCATTTCTATCTCCCCAACAACCCAACAACACGCCTTTCTAAAAAAAAAACACCAAATGGACCTAGTTCTGGTAGTTTCGTTAATGCACGGCAAGACCCTACTAGATTAAAATCTGAGATCCGAAAAAAAAAAAAATATGTTTTCATGATATCCCCTCCCCCAACCCAACTGAATATCTCAGTTTCGTAATGCATCATTAATTTCATGAGCCTATCAAACTCCTGTTCCCTTGAAGTCTAAACACACGTCGATGTATGGCCTTTTATATCCTCGAGCCTGGGGTCCGACTCCAGAACCCGAGATAGTTGTAGTACGCACTGACATTACCGGGGTTTCTCCCGGATCCATCCTGTTTGGGATGGCGCTTAGCGTGGCTGCTTGTTGTTTCAGCGTTGCTGGCGGTACTGTAGTTATTTGCGTGTCGGGAACTAGTTGCGATGGGATTGTTTCGGGGTTGAGCTGACCTGGGGGAGCTATCGGGCTTCCCATTATAGGGGTCGGCGCGCCCGTTGCAAGCGGAGCAACAGTACGTACGGGATACGGCAGGTGCGATTGATCCCATGCTGCACAGGTTGCTGGTGGGCGAGGTCCGGTTGCCCGTCTCCGACCCATGAATAGTATTTCATATGTATCTCCCTGTTCCTCAGCGATAGATGGGTCGTATCTAGGATCTCGTGACAATGCATCGGCATTGCCATTTTCTGTACCTGGTCTATATAGTATTTCGAATCCTCCGAATTCGAGTAGTAGTTCACTACGCCATTGGGATAAGCGTGAGTTCCTGGGTGGTTTGTCAAATAAAGGCTTGAGCGGCTTGGAGTCACTTTCTACATGGAATTTGTGTCCTACTAGATAATGCTTGAAGTGTAGCGCTGCCCATCTAATTGCGAGACCTTCGGCCTCTATTGCGGGATATCTGCGTTGATAATCTAGAAGAGCCTTATTTGCGTATGCAATGGGCTTGAGGCCTTGTTTAGTTTTCTGAGATAGCACTGCGCCCATTGGGTATCCTGAAGCGTCTGTTTGTAAAATTAACGGCTGTGTGAAATCGGGGTGTACTAGTACGGGTTCGCCTATTAACGCTAGTTTCAATTTCTTAAATGCTTCCTCACACCTAGGTGTCCATTTAAACTCTGTATCCTTGCGCTTTACTTCGTTCAGTGGCTCGCATATATCTGAGTGGTATGGTATAAATTTGTGATAATACCCTACTAGTCCCAGGAAACTTTGAAGCTGCTTCAGCGTCTCCGGGCATTTAAATTCTTCTATTGCAATTGCCTTTTCAGGATCTGGTTTTACGCCTTCTGTGCTAATTATGTGTCCTAAATACTTTACACTGCCTTGGCCAAAGTGGCATTTCGATGGTTTTAATTTTAAATTTGCTTGCGAAAACGGTCGAAAACCCTGATTAGGTCCGCTAAATCATCTTCGAACCTTGGCGAAAACACTAGTATGTCATCTATATAGATCAAGCATTTTTCCCACTCGAGCCCCTTTAAAATCATAGACATGCAACGTTGGAAGGTTCCTGGGGACGAGTTTAATCCAAACGGTAGGACGTTGTACTCACATTGCCCATGAACAGTTACGAAGGATGTCTTATCTTTCCTTTCTGGGTCTAGCTCTAGTTGCCAGAAGCCCTTATTTAGATCTAAACTAGACATTAGCTTGGTATTTCGGGGGCATCCTAAAATATCATCTATTCTAGGTAACGGGTATGGATACTGTTAGGCTACTGTGTTTACCTTCCGAAAGTCCACACAGAGTCGGAGTGAACCGTCACTATTGGTTACATACACTATCGGTGATCACCAAGGTGAGCTTGATGCCAATATCAGTCCCGCGTCTAGCATACTGTTGAGTTCCTCTCTGAGCGGTTCACGTAAGGAGTGTGCCAGTAGATGCGGTGCTTGCTTGATTGGCTTAGTATCTCCGGTCTCTTTGTGGTACCTATGTTCAGTGTGGCGTCCTAGATCGAAATCGTGCGTGCTAAAGACATCTACGTTTTCAGCAATCGCGGTTTTCAATTGCTTTAGCTCAAACGGAGACAATAGAGTCTTGGGAGTCCAACCTGTAAAAACGTGCCCTCACCCAAAATTCCAACGAAAAGAATTAAATTGGCATCGAACAACTGGGCTCGCCCCTAGAGGCGGCCTAGTAGGCTGCCCAGATGGACGCAACATGCCACCTAACACCTCAACCGCGTTCCCCCGGTCTAGATACGATGAATTATTCAACTCCGCTTCTTCTTTAGCCTCCCATTCGGTCAGCGTACTGTTAGGTAAGTAAGGCCATCGAATATGATTACGAATCTATGTATAGGCAGTAGGGCAAGAGTATCCTGAGGGTAAATGGTGGAGTGCCCTTGTCATACTTTATGATCAACATTGTTCTGAGTAGCGTCCTAACCATGCTGTAGAGCTCGTGTAGTCAGTCTGGAACACCGCCTTTCCTTTCGCCCCGGCCAAGTTTCGTCGCTACGCGTAGGTATTCGTCACTCAAAGCGCCCCGCATTAAGGAGCGATTTCTGAAGCACACTAGGGCCCCTCCTTATTACGCTGCACAGATGCTTAGTTCGCCAACGTCGAGCTGAAGCAGGGATAACCGCCCCTAGACCTCAACATGCGGATATCCGTACGCTCCGCCCCTGTTCTCGTTTAGCGTCCTATCCCCCATAATGTAACAAATCGTATCGACTACAAGGAGTTACTACTAGGCTTCCCCGATACGATTTACTCATCTCGCCCCGCTCTTTATTCAGGAACACTCGTCCCCTCGATAAAACTTAATCATTGTAAATAAACATTGTATTATTAACACCGAGCACAGTCTTATTCGACACCGAGACGATGGGGATTTTTCTGGTTTTGTCCGCTCGGACGCGCAGGCACTGCCCGTCACGGCTTGGGAGCGAGAATGTCACAAGCCCTGACGAGCATGGCCTTATAACTTGTTTATCTTGCTTTACTACTGGAACCAAGGAGTAAAATACTAGGAAGGCTCCAACAAAATTTATCTCGTTCATGGCCGTGATTCAAAATTTGATGGCTCGTTTACGTTAATTTGTGTGCGCCGTGTCCTAGCTATGTCCCAACAGTGAGTAACTACTGTGAGCATGTCCGCGTAAGAGCTAAGCTACAATAGTGGACATATGCTATAGTCTGCCATGACTGTGTGCATTATTTTATAGCGTCTGAGCCGAATCTATAATATGTCCGTAATAGTAAAACTAGACTCTATAGCGCAACAGTGCTTTATATAGCAATACATAACAATATACGACTTTTTATTGATTTACAACACCACTAATGTGTATATCAGTATTTGTATAACGTAGATACTATAGCACTTCACATACAATTCTGATCGAATAGTATACAGCTTTTATTCAAAATATGCTGTGGCAGCAAATTATTGCACACGATTCAAGTTGTTCTATTTAAATATAAGCCTGGACATGTATTAGAAAATGTTTTAAAGAAGGCAGCAGTCTTCACAGTGACAAATGGGTGGTGTTCATAAATAGTTCGTAAATAGTTATAGTGCTTGCTACTTCAGCTTGCAAACCATGGTCCATAAATTTCTGTCAGACAGGAATTTATTCTATTTTAATAAGTTAAAATTCCGACTGGTTTAGATGCCAGTCCGCCCGCAGAGAATTCATTGAAGAAGCAGGCCACGACATTGATAATCCGACATTAAACTCCCACGGCCTGTCGGAACCTGGTGGGGGCCACATAGGTCAATGCTCTAACACGGAGCATATCAAGATCTTAACTAGGCAAGTCAATTTGAGCTTCAAATTACTAGGGACACTATCAATTTTAATCCAACATTTCACACGACTAATTAGGAATGAACAATTCCGATGAGTCTAAGATAGGGAATAGCGGCTAGGCTCCATGACCTGTGAGCAGGTCTCGGTGCTAGCCTCCTTGAGGACCTCAGAAACCATACCCGAAACTAGACACGTGCGCAACCCGTCGGGCGGAGTCCGAACACACCCCGTGAAGCGCGCCTGCGGCCTGCTAAGCTGCGTAGCTTCTTGGGTCTGACCAAGATTAGAATTAAATTTTAGTATTCACGGTCCACCCTTGAGGTTACGATAGCCGGGGTGATATGGGCATGGTGTTAGGAAGTTGCGCCATGCAGCTCCGTCACCGGTTATTACAAAAGTAATGTACGGAGTAACCGCGTTCGTGATACTTTGCATCAATCTCACAAGAGACCTAATAAAGTTACAGATAACCTATACCATAAAGTACTAGAACTAAAGAAACGGGTCAAAAAGAATAGTGACACGAACAAGGTCGCGCTGTAAGTGGGCTAAGATAGAACTGACCAGGAATATAAGCAATTAAAAAATTGCTTAATAGAGTGGTGTGCTGAATAATCTAACTGCTTTCCCTAAAAATAAATATTTCATCTCGTGTCTTTGGGGCCGAGTTTTTTGAAAAACGAGTGCTTAGCATTAGTCACGTAGCCTCGCGATACACAAATCACGCCTAAGAGAAGCGTGCCAATACTCGCTTTCCCACTGGCATTCTACTGGCCACACATCGGACTACACAATCTTCGGTGACGAATCCCATCTCCTTTTATAATACCGATAACCGACATAACAAATCTACTTCCACTTCACCCTCTCAAGTCAAACAATAAAATAACATTTACACGAAATTTTAGAAAAGTAATTTTCATAAATAAGGTATGGCTGACATAGCTAGAAGTTATAGACCCTATTGTTGGACGGGTCGTAATTCAAGCCTATTGTCGGGTGTCACGTAGGTTGCCTATTGATTTCCGAGGCTAAAATCCCAATTTTTCTTACTTTTTCACTAAATCCTTTATTATACGTTTCCCCCGAATTTCAGGTTTTACAAGATGCTAAAATTTAAAAACTTACTTTCTTTTTCCTAATTTGCATAAAATCATTCATATTATTTACTAGGTAATGTATAGTTAAGTTCAGTTTTTGTTTTCAGTTTCAGTCTTATTCCGATGTTGTGGAGTTCAGACGCACACAGTTGTATTTTCCAGTCTGATGTATTATTTCGTTTTCGTTTTAATCGTAACTGATTACCTAGCTAAGGTTTTTGTTTTAATTTACGTCATCAAAGCGGCATTAGTAGAGTGGTATGGGTTTACGTGTCACTTTGAATAAGCATATCGGTGGCTTGATTGGTCTTGCTTTCGGATTATTTATACGATACTTGAATCTGGAGAGCAGTTATACGCAAAGAATTGCGTCCCGGTTCTACGGTGGTGATATTATTGGAAGGAACCTAGACTCGGTCCTTCGCTTACTTGATTTATATCTATGGAAAGGCACATATACTCGGGCCTTGATTGGTTATTGAATTGCAAAGTCTTATTTAAAGGGAATATTAATGATTAGTGATACAAATAAGTAACTCTATTCCTATTACTAATTTATTTAGCAACATTAATTTCCCTTATAAAATGGATATAAGTGGCCATAAGTCTAATTGGAGCGGTAGTTAGTAGAAACGTACTAAGCTTAGTAATACCTTAAAAGTTTCGGCCCTTTATGTCGAGTGAGTGGTAACCACGGTGAGTTCAGGTGCGACTCGAAATTACTAGCAGTGTGACTGCGTCCTCTGGCAGCCGTTCGGGGTCGTCGGCGTGGCAGCATTCTTGAGAAGACCGGGTAAGCAAGGGGACTGGTTCGAACGACCAATAACCTGAGCAGCTTACCAAAATACCAGTATCGTCATCCGTCCGGGTGCATACACTGAGCAAATTTCAACTGCATAGTAGTCGGCCGCTACTATACAGTTTTAATAACGCGGTCTGGCAGCCGTCCGGTGTCGGCCTGTGTAATATAAATGGCACTACTAGCGTAAATCTAAGGCCTAGGTTGAGGTAATTACATAATCGCACGGTGCACTCGCCGTCCCGGAGTGTGTTGTGTTAAAACCATAACGTTAGTAACGTAACAGGTAAAGTTAAACCCCAAGCACTATCGCTCAGTTTAACCCTTAAACAGTAGTGCTCATAACATAGGGATAAGGACTAGGAATTATAATACTCGGTAGGTTTAACTTAACCTAAGAATTAAAGTACTAGAAAGGGATTGTGGAGAGTACCGAATTTAGTGGCCAAAGTACACGACGAATGTGGAACGTCAGACTGTGCAGTATTTAGGTGTCAGGCTGTGCAAAAATAGGGTCAGACTGTGCAAGAAAACTGGTGGTGTATAAGCGAGAGCTGAAAATAATCTGGTATCAAAGAAAGTACCGTCATTTTGTTACCGCTTGAGTAACGGTATCGAAAAAGTAGCGTGAAGTCTGCGTGAGCTAAGATACGGTACGGAAGCACGGTACCGAGCCTTTCTGGAACTGAGCACCGAGGTGAGTACGTATTCGGATACGGTTATCAAAACCAGTGCCAAAACGATAAACAGTATAACAGTGCCTAATATTTTATCATTCGTAATAAACGTTTTATATCCGTGTCCGTTGACCGATTCTCTGAAACTCGAGCACGTAGAGCCGAGCAAGTATCACGCCGCATCGCAAAATATAAGGCACTAGCCTCGCTCACGAAAAAGAAGGACGCGCGCCGTACCCAGTGTCCCACCGGCATACTACTGGCTACACCTCGAACCTCACAATACTTCGGCGACGAATCTCGTGTCCTTTTTAATTCCGATAGCCGACATAAGGAAAAATCCCCGTCCAACCCCCGTCCCTGAACATAAAAAGATATAACACCTAGACGGTGAAATTTTGTCGCTCTTTGTTTTGTGATAGAAAAATTATTTTTTTTCGAATTTCCTTAAGTTGCATAGCTTTGGATTTCAATTTTTTGTTTAATTTTAGTTAAGTTAATGTGAATTGTCATTACGTTACGACCGGAAGTTTTCTATTACATGTAGTGTTATGATCATATTTTAATTGGGGCGGTCGTGATCGTTGGCTTAATGGTGATTTATGAGCGACATTTTGGTCTTTATGAGTTCGAAAGACATCCTGTGCTATATTTTAGAACGTAAAACTTGGAGTTACTTTTTGCGACCGTAAAATCCCCGAAACCTTATGAAAAGGTAATATAGTTAAGTTGGAGTCTATATACAAAACCATCGTATCCAACTTGATAAACTAATAGACACTCATTGTAAGGAAAAACAAGCCATAACACGGCGCAATCGGGAAAGTCGCTAATTTTGGCAAATGTTGATGAATTATATTCGGGATCACAGCGGCACAGGCAGCGGATCCGCAAAACAGTCGTAGCCAGGTAGATTTCGAGTCACTTTTTGATGCGGAGTCTGATTCCTGATATATCGGCTGCGAAAGACTGATACCGGCATAGCCAGATTTGGCAAAGAACCTTTAAGAAACCTGTTTTTGCCATTTTGAGTCAGATAATATGGTCGGAGCTTGTCGCTAAAGGACACATTGTCGTGATTTGCTATTGAAAAAAATTATTGTTATATAGAGTTATAAATGACAGTGGTAGAAAAAAATTTTACACGATTTTTCCATTTAGCGCCAAAAGTGAAAACTCCACTCTCTTCGCTTGCTACTGTTCAATTACAGTAGCGAACCATGTCTACATGCTTAAAATATATAACCTGGTTTTATATTACATATCTTTTAATTTTTACTTTTTATCGATCTTTACCACTTCTTATGCTCCACACATTATCCTTTAAAGTAAGCGTTGCGCAAAATATCAGGTAACATATGTAATAAATGATGTATTTATACATTTCTCATTAAGCGAAGCGTTTTTGTTTTCGTCAGAGGGGGAAAATTCGGCACCGTCAGTCCGTGCTTCCGTTGAACTCCTCAATAATTACTGGACCGATTTAAAAAACCTTTAGTTAATTAGTAAATTAGTTAAGCGTGTTGCCTACTTTTAGCATTTTCAAACAAAAATTGCATATTTTTCGATAAATAATTAGTGTTGTAAAGCTATTATTTTTCTGCATATACTGCCATCGTGGTTATTGTGAATCTGGTCCTTATTTATTATTCGAGGAAGTTAAAAACATGCTAATTAGTTAATTAATTAGCTAATTACTATTTAATTGTTAACTAGCTAATTTTTTGAAAATTTTCAAAGTGCTCAAAAATTAAAAACAAATTGCACCCGGTGGTTTTCTATGTCGCTGATCACGAATATGACATTTCTGAAACTCTAAAACCTGACCGAATATGCTAATTAGTTCATTAATTAACTAGCTAATTAGGTAATTTTATGCAAATTTTAAAATTATTTCAAAATTGCTAATTTGCTTCGCTCGGGGTTTTCGATGTCGCAAAAAATGAATATGTGGCTTTTAAAGCTCTATGATTTTCTCATGGGTGCTAATTATGTAATTAATTAGCTAATTAGATGATGCTGCTAATTAGCTATTTTTTCGCTAGCGAGCTTTTTGTATGGTGGAATTGCTATCAGTTGCCTAAAACGTGATATATACTTATTATAAATCGATTAAATAGTTGAAACACATGTACACACAAATAAGGTACCAAATACTTTGCCTGTAATTCCCACTTTTTGTAATTTATTACGTTTACTAGTTTGTTTCAGACGTATTTTTGTAGCAAAATCTGCGAACCAAATGTCTTTGGCTGGATTTAGGAAACAGATAAACAAAGCCAACCAGGTAATACATTCAAATATAGAGTTGTTAATATGTTGCGTATATGATGCAAGGTGGTCTCGTTAATTCCTATTAAATTGTCAGATCGCCAACGGGCCGAAAAATCATTTATAGTATCTGGACAACTGGTGTAGATGTCTTGAGTGAAATTGGGCTTATTTTGTAGAGCAAATAATCCTCCATAAGACTGCATATAATGCTTTGATATGGGGCTCTTTCAGGATGTGGGATTTGGTTCAAAAATGGGTTTTTAAATTGGACCATGAGACCCAACATACACGAAAATTTTAATATCTCCTGAACCGTTTGAGGGATATGGGTGTTATTAGCCTCAATTTGTAGAGAAACTTATCTTCCGCATAGTTGTAAATCGTTATGCCGCACAATTTGGTCAGATCAAGTTTTTGTATGTGCCCATGAGACTCAAGGTACACGTAAATGGCAATATCACCACTACCACTTGAGATATTTGGGTGTTATTGGTCTCCGCTTGTCGAGCGATTCATGGTCTATTTATCTGAAAATAGTACGTTGCTATTATCACTGTTTACGGTGCAGGATTGGGTGAAATCGGGTTTTTTAAATGGACTCATCAGAGCAAAACACACAAAAACGGCAATATCCTTGCAATATCTCGAGCTATATCAGCGTTACATATTGCTTTCACTTTGTAGAGCAGTTCATCTTCTGGGTGCCCGCTATCTGGAGAAACCCGATACAATGGAGAGTCGATACACTGGAGAAACTTAAAGACGGCCATTAAACGAGAAACTGTAGTAAAATTGAAATTATCTAATAGCTGCGCGGACCCATAGTTCAGATTTCCGTCGTACAACGAACCGGTGGTGTATCACTGGCTGCCCTGGTGTACACCAGTGTTGCCTTCTCCAAATTACCAAAATGGAACCCCAGTGGAACCATCAGTTAGGAACTAGAGAACTGAAAATACCTTTTGGGGGCGGCTGGCCTGACTCCAACCAGTTCATCTGGGGGCCAAGTTGACATGGAGGTTCACAATCAGAAAACGTTAAATATGAGTAATTTCATGAATTTAGTAATTTTTTCAAGAAACTTCGACACTACGGAAAATCTTTTAAATATATTTTTATTACTAAACGAAATCCCCCCGTAAAATATAGCATCATGTTGCTTTTTTACTTCATTAATCAAAAGTTCTATTACAACAACAACCGACAGGCGGATATTTAATCATCGGCATATAATGGTAAAACCATTTGACTGCATTGAGACTTCTCAGAGAGAAGCCACAAACCCGTAGTTGGACGGGCTTCCCGAGAAGACACTATAGTAGTTCTGTGGCTCTAACGACGCTTCAGAAATAGCTTTTTCCTAGTTATGCAGCAAGCAGTTTTTCGTTACAGGAACAACTGATAATGGTAGTGATGCTGGTAGTTGAATACTCGTGTGACAATAATTTATACGCCTAGCTATCCGTCAGAGAATAACCGGAACCGAAATTTACCGGAACTGGAACCGTCAATTTAAACCGGATCCGGAACCGAACCTGGTCTTCGAAATTTATATATAGTAAAACAGATGATGGAAGAAATGATGGTGTAGTGGATTTAAAATGCATTAAAAATAACTTTTACATTAAACTTAATGTGTTGCGATGGTATTATTGCCTTTCTGAAACTTTAAAGTGACTGAGGAAGCTAATAATGTTTATTTATCGATCAAATATGTCGGTTTTTGGACATTCAGAGCAAAAAAATGTCTTCAACTATGCACCATTGCAGGGAATAACCGGAGCCGGAACCAGCAACCGGAACTGTCCATTTAAACCGGATCCGGAACCGGAACCTGGTCTTCGAAATTTATATATAGTAAAACAGATGAAGGAAGAAATCAAGGTATAGTGGATTTAAAATACATTAAAAATAACTTTTACATTAAACTTAATGTATTGCGGTGGTACTGTTGCCTTTCTGAAACTTTAAAGAGACTGAGGAAGCTAATAATATTTATTTATCGATCAAATATATCGATTTTTGGACACCCAGAGCAAAAAATGCCTTCCACTATATACCGTTGCGTACACTGCGTCAAATCGAATATGCTTACAAAGCTTGGAGCGTAGATTACACATTTTCGCTCTGTGTCCAGTCGCCTTCCTTTACTACACATACGTTTGTTACATGTTCTTCTGTAGGAAACTTGAAATTATTGGTTTATAAGATTCTAGGAGAACATAATAGATAGAAGGTAATTTTCTGATCAGTGGTCAGAGACACTGTTTAGGCTAGCGTTGGACAAACAGTGCCCTTCAGTTATATGATAATAATGATGATAACTTTCTAATCAGAATGCTATAAATGAGACACACTGTAATGCTGCTTGCAAAGTTTCAATAAATACAGTTCTTTTCCAAGAAAGTTTCTAGCTGCGTTGGAGATAACGTTAGTTTACTTCAATTTAGACTGATTTACCAAGTTTACAATCGCATTGGCTGGTTCTTGAAGCAATTTATGTTAGCCAAGCATACCCTAAGTACTTCTGCGTAAGCCATACTCTGTTACCGAGTTGGACCGGTTAATTGAAACGTACCCCACAGACTTCTGGATGTGTAAAATAGCTGCTACAAGCATCGACGTGGCTTTCATTTGCTAACAAACTCTTGCAGGTTATTATGAAAAATTCCAACTGAAATTATGTGCACTACTTACGTTTCAAACGTCAAATTGCTTAGTTAATCTTTTCTTTTGCTTGGTTGTATTGGAGCTTGATCATTGTATAATATATATTACATATGTTTGGATCACAGATGAAACAAAAAAACGTGGAAAATTTCAAACAAAAATTTTAAACCGGAATTCCGGTTCCGGTATGGTTTTTACCCTTTGCCGGAACACGATTTTCGCCGGAACCGGAACCGGAATTCCGGTTACTCCCTGCTATTCGGGTATCGTCAGCGCACTTGCCGACAAAGGCCGAGCAGTTTTGATCAATGTTGTCAATATAGAATATGAAAAGACCAGGTGCAATTACTGAAACCTGACTTACGCCACTGGAAACATTAACACGGCCAGATAAACAGTTACCGGATAAGAACATGTTGAGTTCGATCTGACCAAAAACTCGTAATGCAAGACAGTATAGTATCATTTATTCCGAAAGCTATTAGTTTGCTAATTAATAGGCTGTGTATGACGGTGTCAAAAGCTTTATATAGGTCCAGATAAATACAATCGACGGAGCTGTCAACGTTAACACATCTGGTTACAAAATTCATATTACTTAGTAGGCCTAGATATGTGGATTTTATTGCGACAGAAAGCTAATTGTATGAGGTTAAACAGATTTTTGTCGCAAATAAAACTCAATAATTGGGGTTGAATATTTTTTCCAATAGATTGCAAATATGTAATTAATGTTAATCAAATAGTTCTATAGTTATTTACATTGAAATATGAACTTTTATAAAACCGGAACTACAGTAGCAGCTAGCCAGTCGTCTGGCAATAATAATCAATACAGCTCTAAATAAGCTACAGAGCGGCTTAGCATGCACTGCTGCACAGTTCGAAAGGACGCAGTTTGGTATATTGTCAAGACCAGCACTGGACGTAATTCGTAACTGAATACAGTGTTTGAAACGGAGCGATCAAACCGAACAAAAAGAAATTAGTAATCGGTTTTTTACTTGTACGCGGTCGGTAAAATGCGATGCTTGATCGCAAAATAGTGCCGGGAACAGTAACTACGCGTTGATGCATGTAAACCATGTACGCGTACGCAAGAGAAACCATTGTTTTTCCCTTTCATCGCTTTCACGATCATGAACTGATTGACAAAAAACAATCCGGGTTCACGCACCTAAAGTGGACTCTTGTATAAGAGTGTCCGCTTAGCCTGGGCTCACCATTAAACTAAATGTTGCCCTGTGTACTCGCATTAAATTCCAGTCAGTTATAGAGGGAGCTTTTCATGATACCATTTTTGTATATATGTTTGCCAATCGTTAACGTTATTTTGTTAACGTCAGATGAGGTGACCCGTTGTATATATTCTAGTTGCAGTAAGAATATAATTGTATTAATCTTAGAAAGTAAGCTACATCTGCAACCGCTCCAAACACATAAAGCATATTGTTTTCACCGTTTGGCTCTAGCTTTAAACTGTTGGATTTGGGGTTGGCGAACCCTTTTTTAATTGTCTTATCTGCAATTATAAATAAAAGTTCTTTTACAGTTGGCAGATACTCTTGATTTTGCAACTGTACTTAGCCCAAAATGGCATTCACCAAAGGGTGCAAAAACACTTGTTTTTGTTATTCTAGCGACTGATTGAAAATTTTAAGTTGCCGTAAAAGGTTCATTTTTTACTTGTTTTCGATGTTATAGTGAGTGAAATAACTATCAAAGGATGTGCCAGAACATGTAAAAATATTCTTTCTACAGGTATTTCACATTCTATAATTTTTTTCGATATTTTAGTAAATGAAATGTAACTTTCTAAATAGGTTCGGAATCTTACTTGTTTTCAATATTTTAGTGACTGAAATAGTTACAAATGGTATTGTTAGCACTAAAAAAGCGTTATATATTCATTTTATAACAAAAACAAAAATTGGACAGATAAGTAAGGTTTTTAAATATGATTGAAAAACGAGACTAAATATAATTTTCAACGGTAGTGGTTCCATTTTCTGATTCCCTTTAAGCGAATTTTTTCTAATTTGGTTTAATGCTTGAAATTGTTAAATCTGCAGGTATAAACGGTTTTGAGCTTGCTGAAAACGGTCACATGATTTGCCAAACATTCAGTACTCGCCATAATTAACTGTCGCCTTACGACAGAGCGGGCAGGGATCGAACAACGAACGAGCATCGGTCAATTGTGGCGAAAACTATATTTGTGATTGATATATACCCATATGGGAGTAAACATTGCGTCCTTTTTACCTTCTCCATGAATAAGCGTGATCCTTTTCCTATTTCCCTTAATAAATTGAAACATGTTGGCTATTGATCTCTGCTCAGTCGTGGCTTAACGTACCTTCAACCTGTACCAAACTGTGTCGATACTTGTACTGTAGTTATGGTCAAGCATAGTTACTAAGTAAGGAGATTTATATAACTGCTGCGTTGGATTAGTGCTAATATCTCGGTGTGCGAGATTCCTTGAGAGACTCTAACGATAGCATTGTCCTTACTTGACAGGCTATTAGCCAAAAATTTCGAGAGCATTAGCAGTTGCCATTAACTGGAGGCTGCTGAAACTAACTGGTACAATTTTTGCTGTGTCACTAACATATGATATATATACGTAATTCTGCTTATAACCTGGAGACAGCTCTATAAAATCCTGGAAAGACACGGAAAGCTACTTTTCAGTTTAAGATGACACCCTAAAATAGCAGCAAATGTTGTTTGCTAATATCACTGTTTATGCTGCACGGTTGTTTCAAAAGAGGTTTTGAATGGGCTTATGGGGCCCAAAATACACGAAAACGGTAATATCTCCTGAACCCCTCGAGCTATATATAGGTTTTATGGGTTTCATTTTGCAGATCAATAATTTGCCCTCCAAGTACTTGCACATTGTGAATCACTACATGCGGAATAAGCGTGTATATCTCTTCAACTAGTCAAGCAACATTATTGATATTCGGTTCATTTTGTAAAATTATAGTATATATACCTGTGTACGCCTCGCTAAATGACATATGGAATATTCTGAATTTTATATACATCTTTGCGATAAGATACGCTACCAGTAGCTAACACTAAATAATATCATGTCGTCTTATCGGAGTGTACAGATGTTACCTAGCTTCAGTGTCGATATTTGTTCGATTACAACGCTATAAACAGGTTGAAAATTTGCAGGTGGCATAAACCAAGCGGTTTCTAGCTTTCGAACCAGTGGGCATGAAATGGGGGTCACTTCCAGATTAAAGATTTGGAAGTGTTTCGGAATCCAAATTTGTCAAAATTCTATTTTTTCCTATGCAAGTTGTCTCTGTTCGACGTTTAAGCATTTTTGGCAAGGTTTTTTTACATGATTTATTCAATTTTTAACTTCTGATAGGAATTGTAGTATTAAAAATTTCTTAAATTTTTACAACTAGTATCGTTTCTATTGGGAGACCAGGTGAGCAAAAATTACCATGGAACATTGAATTAGGAGGAGTCCAATTTTAGGACAGAGGACATGAACTATGAGGCATTCGTTTATTGCCATCTGGTACCTAAATTTATTGAAAATGCGAAAGCCAGTCTCTCTCATGCCAATATGAACGGATCGGATAAAGTTGTGTTTGTCATGCAGCTTTTATCTATAAATATTACGTTGTAAATAACATGTGCATTAATTAATATATACTGTGAATGTAGTTGCGTGTTCCTTTGCTTTAGTATGTCAGTGAAAAGGTTGGAACAGCAGAAGGTACCAAGTTGGACGAAGAGTACACTGATTTGGAAAGAGTGAGTATGGTTCGCCTTACGTATGCTCGGTTTTTGATAGTAATATCTATGATCATGTTTCGTACATCGATACATGGTTGTTGGCACGCTACCAGTGTGAGGCTACATGTTGATTATTCATTTCGTAGTAAACAAAATATTTCTACATTGGGCCTGAACAAGGGTCACCAACCTGGGAGCAGTGAATGAAACCGGTTTTTATGCTGACAACACACCATGGTAGTTGAGTACGTATTTTGCGTAAGCTTTCTAAATGTTTTCATATGTCTATTAAAACACCAGAACTGCTGCATAATAGGAACACGTGTTTTATATAGCATTGATAGTTGAATAGAAAATTTCATGATTTTAAATTTAATATAGGTCAAATTTAGAATGGACCTACGTAGAATTGTTAAAGGAGAGTCTTGGACTTTTCAATAATTGTTCCAGCTGTTGTTTTGATTACACTGTTGGGCTTTGGTAACACACGGTTTTTGGCCGTATTTACTCGATTTTGTGGGAAATTTTGAATAATCGTCAGGTTCAATGTGAACTATAGCCAAGTAGCGCAGGACGGTTTGCTTTTACAATAATGAACAGCATAAAAAATATCAAGCTGAACTCTGGCTTCTCCAACCGGGGGAGGGGACAACCTTCCCCTCCTAAAATTTTGGGCCTTTTAATTTTTAGCCCCAAAAATGCTCAAAAAGGGACAAGACGAGCTACGAGATAATATTCAGATTTTCCATTTGAAGCATCGATAACTTACAAATTTTCTAGCTTCTGATTTGAATTTCAGTAGAATTTTGTCAATCTGCTATGTCAGCTAGAGGTATTTTGACCGGGGGAGCAAAAAATTTACCGGTGGTCATTGACCAATGTCCGTAAAAATGATGCTGTCCACAGCGATTCCAGTTTGAACAGCCCAGATTAGATATAACACAAAATTTGCCACTACACTGATTAACAGGGACTAATTTGTTTCAAAGAATTTCAGTAGTCGAGGGTTCTGAAAGAATGAAAAGTTTGTACACAATATATGAGTCGCCCAGGTCGTTTAAATAATCTGTTTTTACTGTCTCGGTTTTAATAATATATTTATATTTTCTGCTTATAGAAAATCGACTTGACCGTCGAACTAGTAGAAGATTTGATGATTAAAACAAATGAATACCTTCAACCGAATCCAAGTTAGTTTATGGGACTTGCTAGTTGAAACAAACTGTCCGATATTAATTCCTAAAACTAATAAGGGCTATTTTCGGTTAAAAACCTAGTCTTACAGTATTCATATATTTTACCACAGCTTGTTAATCGACTGCTTGTTGTGCAAACTTAGGTAGCTTTATGACGAATTCTTTTGTAATTCTAGCCTGGTAGTGCCGTTGTGCATTCCTTAACTCAGTGAATATTAGAGCTGTTATAATATGAGCGATTTTGAATATTTACTGTAAACAATATTGCATTAGACAGCCGTGTGTTAAACCTTGCGGAATCAAGCCTTAAAGAATAAGTTTTCTTTACTGTTTATTCCTTAATTTAAGAATTAGAAAGTTTCTACATCTCCTTTTTCTTATCTATTACTTTTTCACACCGTTGGGTCCATGATAAAGGTTCAAAAGAGTTTTTAAACTGTAAAAGAAAGTTGGAAATATTCAAAACGGCCAAATTTATGTTGTAGGATCGCCTAAAATGGGTTTTAAAACGGGCCCATTACATTCATTCGACATACACGGAACACACGTATCTAGGCAAGCTAAGAAAATATATTTTTCCAAATTAAGGAAGAAATTAACTGTTGTCTGTTGTTGTTTGTAATTGACGATTTGGCCTAAATTTTGAAATGATATCTTTCAGTTGCGGTACTTAATATCGCAGTCGTTCATGTAAACGCAGTTAAATCACACCAAACTTTGTTGCTTTTGACATTCTATTTACGAACTAATGTTAGTCATATTTAGTTGTCACAAATATATTTTTTGGGTGGCAACCGTAGAGTCGTAACTGTTGGGCTTGTTGTGATAGCTGATTGTTCGAAATTTACAAATATAAGTCTGACAAAATTAGTTCTCTACTTTTGATAAAGTTTGTATTACAATATCTTTACCACTTATATGTGGAAAACTAGCACATGTTGAGCCTTTTCCTTTAAATATAAACAAACGTTGGTAGTGTGTTTAACCTTACCTGGTATGCTTCCAGTTTCTATGTGATCTAATAGCAAAGTCAACTTTTTAAGTAGTGGTAATTTAATGCTTTTAGCAGTCTTCATCGTTTCTATAAGATGTTATTGTGTTTGGCTTACATAGATATAGCTAGGCGCGCAACTTCTGGAAGTGGGCACCGAGGCGTTAATATAATCTTTTTGTGCGCTCATTTGAAAAATCGAAAAACAACATAATGCTAGGAATAAGAGATTGTAAATAATGATATGTAATAGTAGAATGATTAAGGAGTCTCAGTATAAATTTCATCCCAGAAAGCATATTATGCCTTTTCCTGTATGAGTGTGCGATATGTTTCGTTTCGACTTGTCTACTTTTTAATCACAATTATGTGGTAGTCCTTGTTTTCAACGGCCGATATGTTCTTATGCGCTCACTAGGACGATTTGTCTCATTCAGTAGTTACAAATTGCAGCTGCCCCTCGATTTGAGCAATGAAAAGAATAATAGTAAACCACACCCGAAGCCATAGTTGTCCTGTCCGTCAAGTCGCTGCAGCCAGACCATTTTTGAGACCAGAATATTTCTGCTACGCATGTAATTATTTGCTATCACTACTCCACTTTAAGCACATTATAAGTATAGTAAGGTATTAGTTAACTCACGCTGCGTGAATGTATATCGTGGCCTTTCCGCAGCGCCATGCTGCGCCGTTTCCTGTACTATTTCATGCTATTTGTTATATACTGTAAGATTGAATTATGATGACACCGAAGCAATTTTGAATCTAATTTTGGATATCTGGAAGAATTCGTAACAAAAAATTACTCTTGCTTTTGGAATAATACAGGTATATACAGTGTATACCGTTATTTAAATTTCAGTCTATTGGACCTGCAGTGTGTTGGCTTCATGTGTTCTGTGCTGAATTTAGATGGATCATAATACTAAGGCTGACGAAAATAGTCCATTATTTTTAGCGTTTAAGTTAGCCACTGGTTATGTATTCTAATCATCATTTAACTGGTATATCAGTTGTGTATATACGGTCGACATTTACATTTCTAAATGGTTTTTGAATACAATAATGTGTTTAATATTTAAACGACATATTCATCCTTTTCATCTATCACATTCAGCTGCGTTTTCACGTGTACATCCATACCGAAGTATTCATATTTTAGTTTTTAAATGTTGCACTTGCCTTAAGTTTACAAGTTATGAGAAGCATTGTTATTTAGCTGTTCGAGCGAAAATGGCAACTATGGCCACGGTTGCTAAATTTCGTGGGTCTTCCAAAACTATGCCCTATCCGCAGTCGGAAGGAGTTCTTGGTGAAGCAATGATCAAATATGGTCAGGGCTTGGGCTATGATTCTAATTTAGGTAAGTGTATTATTATTATGTATAAATGGGGGTCGCTTCAGCGACGTCAACAGTAATAATTGGCAACAGGGTTCTTTCTAAAATTTGTCAATGACTCATAGATTTTTAGCTCAACTACAACGTTTTCACAGTTTGTTAGCTAACTTAACGATAATTTGTGTGCACTTACTACAGTACGTTTTTCTTACTATTGCCAACCTGTGGTTAATATTTTTAACGTCCAAAGATTGGCTTGTCTGCACTTGTTCGGGAATAATAATCTGTTCAACACGTATACGCTATTCATTATAGATGACAGCGCCATGTACTGTAGTAAGTCGTTAAGAGCCAGAAAATTATCTTTGTACTTATAAATACAGTGGATTTAAAGAAATCTAATCTGTGTTGATATATTGTTCGACATCTAAATACGATTTTGGGAAATGATTAAGTTAGTTTTTAGTATCTTTTTATCACATCTTGCGTTTTTAGTAATCTTAAAAACGAATAGATCGCAAGTGAGAGTGAAACTGGACGAATGTGTTTCATTTGTAGTTGTCATTGTGTGTAACAAGCTTTGTGTTTGATTTATATGCCACCCTAAAAACTATGGAACCTCTTAACCCTTATAATGCTGGTCGGATATATCTTTATTGCTGCCGTGCCCCCAATATGTAGCCAAACAACTGAAGGCAGACTATATTCTGAAAATCGGACTCGTCGACACTCAACTCATTGAGGAACACTGAAAAAGCATGAACTGTTCGTGCCTGACTCTGTATAATAACCTGACCATTGTATTCAGCGCACCGAAAACCGTTTAACCCCGGAGGCGACGGGCCCTCCTCGGCGCGAAGTGCCAGCTCCCTGGCAGATTCCGTCTTCCTTCCCCTGCCACCCTCCTCTGCCGATTGGCAGACCCCCCTATGCTACGGGGATCCCCCGCGGAGACTGGAGTGTTGAGCATGTATGAAATAACACGGTGTATTAACGAAACTATAAAGGAATACGAAGACTAGGTACTTCAAAAATATGTTATTACTTAATCTAGCATACGAGTGAGCTTCGTGTGCCTAATAAAATTTAGCATAGTAATTATGATTGGTAATACTTTGGTACCTTTCGTTGAGGTGGAGTAATTGCTGTTGGGAAATTAGACCTTATCAATAGTACCAGAGTTTAGGAATTTTTTAACAGCTTGTATTGTTTATTAATCTTATTAGTTCTGCACAGATTCCTATGATTTTACAGCCTTTGGATGAGAATTATAGTCGCAACGTTACTAGTCTATCGGTAGGTAGACAGCGCACGCACGCAATATTGTCATAATTGAAACGGGCAGGCGAAGCGAACAACTTTCTACTGAGGGCGCTAGAGGGAAAATCGTAAAAAATTTCTTTTTGTCTTTGTCATTCATTCATGTGGCCATATCAGTCTTTCGCAGCCTATATCTTACGATCGAAAAAACAAAGACAAAGAATCAACTCAATAAGATCTACATCTTTCGTGTCCACGATTTTTTGTGTAACCAAACCCTGAGCCGCTATGGGCCCGAATATGGTCCTGTGGCAGAATTAGTCTTACAGCGAGTACCTGTTAGGTTATCCAGTACGATAAGTACGATGATTCATATGGTTTTATGGTCGACGAGTCTGATTTCCAAAATGTGCGTTTTCATTATTTGTTTCATGCCTTTTCGTGGGCTTAATGTCAGTGAACCGGATTTTCCTGAATATAGTCTGTATTTAGTTATTTGGTTAGGTATTGGGTGCAGGGCATCAAGAATTGTATACAGTTACATATCTGGGCTCTACATTCGCTGAAAATTTTGCCAGGGGGCATGAACCAGGGGCCCTTGGTTCCGAACCGGGGCGCCCGATTTTGCCAGGGGCATTTTGCCAAGAAAAAAAACGGCTAAAAATCATGTCAGAAACACTGCCAAAATGCTTTTGATGGAGAAAAAAAGTGATTTTTAAGCAAATTTTGACACAATTTGCAAAATTTTTGGCTTCAGAACAGAATTTTAGTACAAATGTTGATCAAATTTTATGTAATTTGGACTGATTGGAAACAAAAAAAATTTCGAAGAGGCTGTGAACCTGGGGAGCCCAAAATTTTGCCGGGGACACTTGTTCTGAACCAGGGGGAACCGAAAAATGCTAGGGCCCCCACACCCACCAATTTGGAGAGCACAGCATAATATGCTATCATATGCTCTATATATATTTTCATTAGGCTTATTAGCATGATTTGGTTATTTAAAGTCCAGCACGAGTGTTTCATGTCTTTTCGGACGTTTTCATTGGATTTAGGGTCAATAAACCGGATTTTCAAATTAAGTGGGTGTTCCGTAGTTTGGTTGTGTTTGCGTTGATTTTTATCTGTTTTTCTCTGGCGAAATCGGGCGCGCCCTGGTTCAAAACCAGGGGGTTCATGCCCATCTGGCAAATTTTTCAGCTAATAGATAGCCCAGTCAGAGTATAGTCTGCCTTCAGTAGTTTGGTTATGTATTGCGTACAGTGCAGCATGAATTGTCTATATAGGCTTTTGGTATGCTGCATACACTGGAGACTAATCAAAATAATATTTGATGTGTTTTCAGATGTTTTTATGGTCGACGAGGTTTCAGTGTTCTAGATAGTTTGGTTTGGTATATACATCAAACACCCTCTTACATTGTTTACACAAAATGATACTTTAAAATGAAACCACACACTCTGCGTTTCACCCTCGCATGTAAGGTATTAGTGTTAAAACACCAAAGTGTGAAACATTTGCGTAACGTTTGACTTATCGCGGCAGCTATTGCATGATTGGCGAGTGGCAATGTGCAGTATTAAAACTTGGTTTGACATTAACGGGTCAACTAAACGCTATACTTTTTATATCTCTGTGCAGACATAAAGCTCAAACACTTGATTTTGACGTTCCTGATTGTCGGTTTCATCGGATTATTGGTCAGATCGCATTCGTTTATTTTACAATTATTTTCAACCTGATGTCATCTTACAATGTGATTTTCAACCAATTAAAACACCAAAGTGTGAGACTTTTACGTAACGTTTGACTTATCACTACAGCTATCGCATGATTGGCGAGTTGTAATGTGCAGTATTAAAACTTCGTTTGACATTAACGGGGCAACTAAAAATCTATGCTTTTTATATCTTTTTGTAGACATAACGCTCAAACACTTGATTTTGAAGTTCCTGATTGTCAGTCTCATCGGATTATTGATCAGATCGCATTCGTTTATCGTACAATTATTTTCAACCTGATGTCTTTGATTTGATGCATGCACTCATTGCAAAAATTCATCGTGTAATGTCTTTACTGCTTACAAAGCACCAAACGTGAAGATAACTTTATTGGGCAGAAACAGTGTTGAATTTTACAGTAGGGTGGGGTGTTCGTTTTTATATGCATAAATCGGTCGCTTGAGAGTATGGTTTTGGTCTTTTCCAATGGTCTGAGCAATGGGTAAAATTACCTGCAAAGCAGAGCGGAGCAGACTGCGAAGCAAACCCGAGTTTAAATTTATCGATGTTTCTATTTGTAGCTTTGTAGTGGCTGACCCGGTAGCAATTTCACGTCAATTACTGGCTTTATATGTGAGCTAGGTTTTAACTTAAAACACGAGTGTACGGATGTACTCGGATGGCGTTAATCGATAAATTGCGTAATATCGTTTGTTGTATTTTCTGTGTTTAGGAAAAGCATTAATTGAAGCTGGCGAAGCGTATAAAGCTATGGCGGACAACAAGTATGCGCTGGAAGATACTATAAGGCAGAATTTTCTGGACCCGTTGGTACAACTGCAAAATAAAGAATTGAAAGAAGTTTTGGTACGTTTAACATTGCTGTACTGCAGGGAGTAACCGGAATTCCGGTTCCGGCGAAAATCGTGTTCCGGTTGCGGTTCCGGCAAAGGGTAAAAACAATACCGGAACCGGAATTCCGGTTTAAAAATTTTGTTTGAAATTTTCCACGTTTTTGCTTCATGCTGTAATCCAAACATATGTAATATATATTATACAATGATCAAGCTCCAATACAACCAAGCAAAAGAAAAGATTAACTAACCAATTTGCCGTGTGAAACGTAAGTAGTGCACATAATTTGAGCAGGAATTTTTCATAATAACCTGCAGGAGTTTGTTAAATCAAAGCCAGGTCGATGCTTGTAGCAGCTATTTTACACATCCAGAAGTCTGTGGGATACGTTTGAATTAAACCGGTCCAACTCGGTAACACAGTATGGCTTACGCAGAAGTACTTAGGGTATGCTTGGCTAACGTAAATTGCGTCAAGCACCCGCCACTGCTCTTGTAAGCTTGGTCAATCAGTCTAAATTGAAGTAAACTAACGTTATCTGCAACGCAGCTAGAAACTGCTTTCTTGGCACTGTACTGTATTTATTGAAACTGTGCGAGCAAAATCACAGTGTGTCTCATTTATAGCATTCTGATTAGAAAGTAATCATCATTATGATCTAACTGACGGGCACTGTTTGTCCAACGCTAGTTTAAACAGTGTCTCTGACCACTGATCAGAAAATTACCTTCTATCTATTATTTTCTCTTAAAATCATATAAACCAATCATTTTAAGTTTCCTACAGAAGAACATGCAACAAACGTATGTGTAGTAAAGGGAGACGACTGGAGACACAGCGAAAGTGTGTATTCTACGCTCCAAGCTTTGTAAGCACATTCGATTTGACGCAGTATACGCAATGGTGTATAGTGGAAGAAATTTTTTGCTCTGAATGTCCAAAAACCGACATATTTGATTGATAAATAAACATTATTAGCTTCCTCAGTCTCTTTAAAGTTTCGGAAAGGCAATAATACCATCGCAATACATTGTGTTTAATGTAAAAGTTATTTTTAATGCATTTTAAACCCACTATACCTTCATTTCTTCCATCATCTGTTTTACTATTTATAAATTTCAAAGACCAGGTTCCGGATCCGGTTTGAACGGACGGTCCCGGTTCCGGTTATTCCCTGCTGTACTGATACGTGTGTTTAATTGCCTGAAGGTTGTATATTTTTTTAATTGTTTGAATCGCTGTTAATTATTGCCACGATACATATAAATCAGTGATTAAACAGAACCGGAACTGCAACTGAAACAGGAATCTGGTCTTATTAAAAAAGTAAAATGAAAAGGAAATATTAATGAGACTCTTATTTATTCAGGTGAATGAAAGGATTATAGAGTTATTTTAGCGCTTAAACACGTAGATTTCGTAGTTTTAAAATTACGTTACGTATGTCGTTGCTTCTGTGGGTTTCATCATATAGCTATAAAAGTTTACATTTTGGCGAAAACGAGAAATCATGATGTGTTTTTAATTAGTATTTAGGGCTAGATGAGCGTATTGTGGACTTTTTGGTATAGCTGATACGTATTTCACTTGCGTCGAACGCAATTTTTCGACACTCTCTTATACCAAACTTAAAAGTAGGCACCAAATTTGCCACACTTGTGAGATGCCTCTAAAATATTGTCCAAATACGGTATGTCGTCCGATTCTCAGATAACATGATTATTTGATATATGAAACGTTATTGCGGCGTATGAACGTCACGCCATTCTTATATAGGGTTTTGAGCACGCTGAAAACGATGGTATTAGAAGAGTTATTGTTGCTGTATCATGTCATTATAGAAATATGTGTGGTCTGTAAGGTTGTGTCATTTTCACATAATACCAGTAAAGAAACATTTCAAACTTGGAATATTTCTTAGCGGCCGTTCTCGCTTCGATTGCACTCGCTTGGAAGATACTCGGAAATACGTTAGTATCAACTAGCTTTATCTCTCTGTGTCCTATAAAATGTTTACTAGCTGTCGATAAATATGATGGCAAGGTAAAAGCTGATCAAAATACCTGAAGAACACCAATAATAGAAGTGTAGAAGTTATTTTTATACGTTTTAAAAAGATTATATACATTTTCTAGATTTCTGTGTTACAAGAATTAGTGTTGTTTTACGAGCAATGCTGTAGTTTTGTTTATAATTATTTCATTTTTTGAAGTGTTTCAAGATTCTTTGTAGCATCATAAAAAGAAGCTGCAAGGTCGTCGATTGGATTATGATTGCAAAAAGCGCAGGGGAGCGCAAAGTAAGACTGATATTTGATTTTATAAACCTGCAGACTCATACGTTGGTCGATAAGCCCATATTATTGTTTGTCTAACAAGTAACGAACAAACAAATAGATGCTTATTAATAGCGTATTCTTCCTAAGATTTCATCGATTTCTTATATTTACCATCGTGCTGGAGAAAAACATTTTATTTTCTTATCTTCTTTAAAAAAGAAACTAAGTAATGGTGAAAGCTACATCATGATCAAACACCGGTACACAATTTGCATATGGCAATAATATTTCAATGTATATATTTTTGATTACATAATGTATATGATGTATGTACACGTTATGCACATAAACAGCTGACAAGTTGTGTGGCTCAAAAATCTGAATTTCCGAAAAAGCAAATTTTACCTGAGCTGACTGGCTTAACTTTCGTTTCGAAGAATGTTTTCTCAACGATTCATGGACGACTCGTACACCACTTAAACATTGGATGCCTAGCGAGTGCGGCTGAATAATGGGGAGGAGAGGGTTCAAAAATCTCTGTAAAAATTCAAAATTATGTGGTTTTTAATATATGTCTAAAATTGACTATATAAATTATTCTTAAGTTTACGGGACACGTAAGTAATAACTGAAATAAATAATAAATGAATATTAACACATTTCTGTGCAAATATTAATTTAGGAAAGAGTAATGATTTTCTAGCGGGAAAGGGAAACTCTGGTTTTTTGATTGTTACTTAATTTTAACGTGATAGATTTTTATGTTCTGTCCCAATGCCAACCCGTATTTTAGTTATTTCTGCCTTAAAAGGGTGTTATGGTGCTGGGCCGCGAGTTACAACGCTCACACTGCCAAGTTTATTTTTTTAAATTTTCACCGCAGTGTCAACAAAATTTATCCACAACACGCAACATTATAGTTTTACACTATTATTATTGTGACAGTTTATTTTCATTCATGGATATTAAATTCCGCTAAAGTGACGCCTAGCCAAAGTTACTCCAAATTAAATTGGAGGTGCGTGGCTCCCTGGAATGTTCAAGTGCCCCCTAGCAAAAACGGGGTGCCCCCGGTTCGTGTCCCTGGTAAAATTTTCGGCTCCCCCGCTCATCGCTTCTTGGAAAATTTTTTTGTTACTGTTTGGTAAAAACACCACAAATGATACAAAATTTGTGCTAAAATTCTGAAGTTTTGTCAACATTTTCTTTAAAATAGCTTTTTCTGTCAATAACAACCGTTTTAGTATGTTTCTGACATGATTTTTAACACATTTTTTCTTAGCAAAATGGGGCGCCCCCTTCAGAACCAGGGCCTCCAATTCATGCCCCTGACAAAGTTTTCAGCGAATTGAGAGCCCAGAATGACACTGTCATGACTTTATCACTAACCCGTCGTTTTGCAGTTGTAACATTCCAAAGGTCAAGAACGAATTAGAAATGTGTGCGATTTGATTCTTTGAAATTTATCATGTGTACATTTTAAGTTTGTGTGGGAAAAACTCAACCCTGGTCTGTCGGTTTGTGCAAGCAGTTCGGTTCTCACTATTGATCGCTCATCAGAGGCCCAGTAGATTACGTCTACCTCATGGGTAGTCGAGGTCCATTGGCGTTGGAGCAAAGCAGGGTTAACCAATACTTTTCACCTTTCTCTTCAATTTTTTCTCATAGTTTTCCATGTTTCGCCAAGTCCTCGTAGTTGCTGAATATCCGGGTGACTTGGGTGCTGTTGGATTGGAGGTTTGTGTGAGGGACCTTTGAGGGGGAGTGTACATAATATGGGTTACAGCGATGGTACCCTTTAGGACTGACAAACTCTGTGGATATCTGCTTATTTTATTGTGTTTCAAGTACATTTCAAGCGTGTTAAACATCAGCTTTTACAAAAATATTTTTTGTATATTGCCAATTTTATGTTATTTCGTATTGCAGCAGATGAACTACAACAAGCTGAAGATAAATTGGAGGAGTCGAAACAGTTGGCAGAAACGGCAATGTTCAACGTTTTGGAAAACGATGTAAAGATTTCGTTAGTTATGCACACTAGCTCGATAAATGTTTAGTATTTTAAACCGTATTTTTGTGCCGAATAATATTTTTTGTTGTTTTGTTAGGCACATTTTTTTTACCAAATTTTGTTAAAGTAGCAGAGTTTATTCGTTGTGGAGCGCTTGCATTCTGACGGTTAAAGCGGGATTAACGTCAGAAGTAGTGAGAGAAAAAGATTAACATCGTAACCTTTGTTCGAACTATTTACCTATGCATTTATACAATTATTGATTTATTTGAATAAGCTGAACAGGTAAAGTTCCCATTTGTGCTGAAGCTATGACTTCATTCTTTGTTCGTTTTTATTTGGCTATTAATTCTCGATTCTTGACACGCTTAAAATGGATTCAGTCTATGCTATTTGCTTTTAACGCGTCACAGTCATATTATTAAGGTATAAAGGAACCTCAAGCAATACTTAGAGTGCGCGTTCTGGTGTTTCGTTTTGTAGCGATCTCGTGCTCATCCCTTTCGCTTATGTATTTACATATGTATGTAGTATAAGTACATTTTATACAGCTAACTGTTATGTGTGTAACTTTTGTTTATTTTAAGTGGTTTATAGTTATTTGAAACGGTATAAAACGAGTTTTTGTTGCATAATAATCATTTTTCTTTTAAGATAGAACAAGTTTGTCAACTTGTGGCGTTTGTTTCGGCACAGCTGGATTTCCATCGCACCAATGTGTCTATTTTGGAAAAGTTGGAGGAAACTCTGCAACAGCAGTAGGTTATGTTTTTATTTAGCCTGATTAGTGTTACGTGCGGATTATTTCGACAATGCACAAAGCTCTTTGAACGATAGGAATGAAAGTTTGCATAACCGGTTAATGTTTCCAAGCAAAGCTGTTACACTACTTGTTTTACGAATCTATTAATCTATTATGAAAGCAAAGCCCTCTTTAATTTACAAAGAGTTCGTTCCAAAACTGTCTATATTGTAATGATTTCCAATGTCGCGTTAAAAGACGTGAGTTCAATGCATGGCGTGCCGCTATGGATTTACTTAGCCATGGCTTTATATATTACACATAGCACTTAAGCTGCCGCCTCCGAAATACCCACACTAAGCTACTCGTTTTTGCAGCAATATAACGTCCGATTCCTAAAAAGGTGACGTGGGCCAAAATGAGGATGTAATGTGTGGCTCTGCGTGCTGATGTTTGTTTGTATGACCTTTCAAACAGAAGTCAATTTTTAGATTGTAAATTGGCATTTACTTGACCAACAATTGTTGGGCCGCTGTTTTTATCTCTAACATCACATAACACATGTTTTTATCTCGGCTCTACCAAGAAGATCTTTAGAACCTAATCCTGGATTCAAGGATAACTTTGTACAAAAATTTTATATAATATTTTATAGACATTTATTTCGGTATAATTTCAACATATGCACCATTTGTCGAGATTCGTCGAAATACTGGTTTTGGGATATTGACACTATCCGACCCTACATTTAACATAATTTTACGGGGGAAGAAACTGGAATCCGTTTTCGCACTAACTAAAGAGTACAAATAGAGATTTAAAGATTTTATTGGAGCTATCCCAGCACATGTTTGGACGTTGCAAATTTGAGTTACGGATGCCAAAAGAAAAATCCACAAACTGACAATCCGAAATTTCACAAAACGTGAAAATTATGAATTCTTCGTTAATACTGTAGATTCAAATATTTGAATGTATAAGCACTCCCAAAAGAAGATAATTGAGATATTTTTTTGTTTGCTGATAAGATTTAGAATTTTTCTGTTTTCGAGATAACAATTCTACGGAGGAAACCAACCCTGAAATACTGAAGTGACACTGTAGTATTCATGTTAGTGGAAGTGCAAAGTTTTAACATTAGGCTAGTTATTTTAACACTGATGAGCTTGCTATCGACAATTGCAGATCTCTTGATATATCAGAAACAAAGAACTGTTTTTAAACAATGCTGTGGCAGATGCTAAATAAAGGAAAATTAAACGTGCAGATGCTACATAAAGGAAAATTAAACGTACAGATTTCGTAATAGAAAAACTTTGTCTGGTTATGACGAATATTTTTCCAGAGTGTCGGAGTCAAGTAGTGGAAAGCGGCAACATAAAGAACACATTCCAAAGCCGGTCTTGGCTCCGGGCGAGCGCAGCCGACCGAGCTCGCGTTCAGCGTCGCCGTTGACGACACAGCAACATCAGTCGCAGTATTCGTCGTACACGGTCAATAAAAGTCCTGCAGTAACGCCAAGTCAGCCGACAACGCAAGATCCGTGGGCCGCCATGTCCGGTGAGGCTTGGGATTCATCTACGACTACAGCAACTAATGCTACGAACGGTAATAAGAATATGTGCTTGTTTAAATTTGGGGGTTTACGTTGAGACCTTAAATACAACCTGATTTTGGCAAAATTTTCACTGTAATTTAGATGTATCTGTTTTTCATTACCCGTGACACAGTTAGTCGTGTTATTGTGTTGGTTAGTTTAAAGTTAAATAATGTAGTTTTGCTCATAAATGTACAGTGTGTGATAGATGGCACATAGGTTTTAGTTAGGTTTCTTGTATTCCTGTACAAATTTTAAGTTGGGTTCACACGTCAAACTTTTTGCTCAAATTTTGTATTCAAAATTCGAAAGCATTTTGATGAGTTTGAACGTGTGAACACAGTTCAAATTTTTCTAGAATATTGTTTTAACGAATCAGGGCGAAGGAATAGAGCTTGAAAAATTTTGAGCTCCAACTTTGAAGCAGGCTTTGTCATAATTCTCCAGTACAAATCACATTAAAAAATTAAGCTCAAATTTTGAGCAAAAAGTTTGCCGTGTGAAAACAGTGTAATATTATATCGGTTTTCCACGCAGCTTACTTTAGCAGACCCAAGGTGGATTTACATCAATATAGGTCCAAATTCTGTTTCAGGTACGAATATCACAGACGAACAGGATCCAAATATGGGCTAATGTAACCTTTAGCGGCGGAAGTGAAATGCATGCTATGCCGTTCTCGATATACTAAACCTAAGTCTTAGCCTAAGCTAAGGTCCCTATATGAGCCATGTACTAAGCCTAAGTCTGGGGGCTGCCGTACCCCGAACCCTCCGCTCCAAGCTCTTCTTTTTTCTAACGTCATAACGTCCGGCCCCTAAAGGTAACATGGGCCCAAATAGGGATTACAACGCGGACTGTAGCTTGGTGACCAGATGTTCGGATTTTCAAAATGCTTTGTTGGACACGCAACCAGTCAATTTCTCTTTGTATGAAGCTAAACTCTCTACTTTTTTGATCTCGAAATACTAGTGCCGATTTATTACTATTTGTTATTTCTGACAAATGGGACCTCTGCATATTTTTAGCTATAACTCTTGTCAGATTTAGTTGGATTAGTGTTTTAAGACTACAGTCTGTCCACGGTGGATAGACCCCCTCTTTCCAGAGCCTCCATGTCGTGAGATTTTTCAACGTGTACGTTTTATAGCTTGAAGATACATGCACGGTAGTAAAACTACATGAAACTAAGCAAAATTTATTCCTAACCAATCCACTTTGAAATTTCTCCCGAGAATGGACACTTTTCGTAGGCACAGGCCTGAGTATGCATGCTGTAAGGATGCTAAAAATCCTCTATTTTGGGTCCACTAACAATAAAATATTGGTAGGTTTTCAATAAGTGTTGGGATAGCAATGATGCTACAATGTAGCTATAATATGTAAGTTTTTAGAATTTCTGTGCGCAGTTACTACAAGCAGTCGCAGTACTTTACGTAGTCATGTGTTCGGGCCATTCAACTTAGAAAAGGCTACTAAAATTGAACGTTCCCCGTAAAACTCCAATTATTTGTGAACGTTATGGGTGATAATTTTAAAATGATCATTTTTGAACATTGGAGCAAGAAATAAAGAGGTTTGCATATTTTGTAATTGCGATGCAAATGATCGCCGCACAGTCCTTAAGTGCCCGTGTGTTACTACTACCTTTAGGCTTTAAGGTCGGAAAATTCTGTATTTGTGATATCATAGTTGTTGTCAGACTTTCGGTTACCTTTAAATAAGCGGAGTTTACACATATAAAAAACATACATATATATCTGAGATTTATTTTAAAAAATTTTTTTTATTACATACAATATATTTTGATAATCATACAATTTTATGCACTTTCTATATTTTAAAATAGATATAGTTATATCAGTTACACCTTTCCTGAGAATAAAAAGTAATCTACGTTTTTAGTTTGTGTTGTTATTAGACACTGCAAGTTTGTTGATAAGACTTGTGGCTTCTTGATGTTACGAAATGAGTGTTAAAACTACTTAAGCGTCTTGAATGCATCTCAGCGTTATAACCTACAGCAGACGAAGTTCGTTTTAACTTGGTTTTTCTTTGTTGTGGGAGTAACTAGTTTATAATTATGATTGTTGCTTGAGAAAGCATCTGCAAAATTAAAACATATCGTATTTTAGCTTATTGATATTTATGCGCTACTTTTTAGATTTAGCTTGCTTTTATATAGGCATAAACATCCGACACATGTGTTGAAAGTATTTGTGTTTTGGCGACCCGCTAGTAGTGTGTCATTCTATTATGATGATAGGTTGCCTATGTATTATCAGAATACCGTAACCTATAACAGGCTATGCGGTTTGAAAATAGGTGACCACATCATTGTTTTTGAAGTATCGAAAAGCCTATACAGACCGTTCTAAATGTTCTGCAAGCAATATAACCAAACAATAACTCATGACAGACTGTATTCTGGAAATAGAGTTGTTTGATTAAACCATGTTATTGTATATTCGCGTTATACACTAGAAAGCAAACTATCGTATTCAGCGTATGGTAAAATCTACACCATTCATGATGGCCTGCAATAACCTAACGAAATTCTGGAAATTTGATTCATCAACTGTGAAACTCTTGAAAGCCTTGAAACGGTGTAATGTAGTAAACTGCAAAGTTGATTCCAAATTGTGGCCTTTGTCGCAAGGTATAAGCTGTGGAACACTAGTACATGTATGGCCAGATTAAACACAGACCTTTTTAAACCATTTTTTGACCATTTTGATCTGGAAACATGTGTCGGAGCTCTTAGCGTTCAACTAAACGGCATCATCGACAAAGTTCATTGCCATTACTTTTGCTATCGAACAAAGGGTATCCGAGTCTAGATATCAGGACATTACACTGACAGTAAAAAAATTTCAGCCTAGCGTCATGAAAGAAAACTCATCTGGGTCCACTTGTCCATTTCAATTAGAGTTGGGCCAAGTGAACAAGCACACTGTATTGCCTAAACAACAGTCCCTACCCTAATTTTTCATTTTTATATGTGCATATAAATATGTGTTGTAGTACACCTTAACCGACTGGATATTATTCAATAATTAGAACGATATAACACTGAATTTAATACATTTCTTATTCAGGTGTCACTGGGAAGCAGCCGCCACAGGCTCGCGTCTTGTATGATTTTGAAGCGTTGAATGACGGAGAATTGGGCCTTAAGGAGGGTCAAATTGTACATTTGACGTCGAAAATCGACGAAAATTGGTTCGACGGTCGTTTGCCTGGCAGTGGAGCTGTCGGTTATTTTCCGGTGACGTATGTTGAAATAATTGTGCCATTGCCATAAACCGTTGTAATGGTTTATGGAGGAGTCCGCAAATGGTAGCGTAGAGAGGCCTTCTACAGGTATGGAAATGAACTAAATAAAAAAATTTGCAGAAATCCAGAAATAGGTATTATTTTGCACACACATTGAAATTTTCATTGAATGCTGCATAATACGGGGAAACGCTTTTCACGGCAATAAACTTCATGCATACTGAATTTTTTGTAAAAGTACGGACAGATATATTAGATTATTGACGAACTGTTCGCGAAAAATTCACTTCTGTACTTCTCTCCGTAATAGTCTAGCTTTGTATTTGTACTTCTACTTGTGATTGAGTAGAAATTAAAAATATTTGCAGCTTTAAGTAAGTGTCTCATTTAAATACTTCACTTTTAATTAAATTCTGTCTGTTTTTCTTCTTATGCTGCGCAGCCACAGTAATGGATAGCTAGTATGTTTCAGATATAAGTGTTCATATAATCTCTTGTAATAGGCTTCGTGTTTTATGTATATACCACCTTAAAACCTCTGTAATCCTGAACGTTTTGAAAACTAAAACCTCGTCGACCCTAAACCGATCGAAAACAACTGAATACGCCCGAAGTAGTCGTGATGTCCTATAGATAACCAAACCATCGTATCCATTGTACCCAAATAACTATATAGAATATTTTTATACCATGTACTCAATGCATAACCAAACTATTGAAAACTAAAACCTCGTCGATCCTAAACCGATCGAAAACAACTGAATACGCCCGAAGTATTCGTGATGGCCTATAGATAACCAAACCATCGTATCCATTGTACCCAAATAGGATATTCTTTATACCCTGTACTCAATGCACAACCAAACTACTGAAGATTCAATACATTCTGAAAATCGGATTGATTGACTCATTGAAATGTTGGAAAAGGCATGAAATATTCGTTGAGGTCTCCTGATAAGCAAACAGTCGTATTCAACATGCCGTAAATTCTTATAGACCATTCCTTCAGAGAGTAACTGGAATTTCGGTTCCGGCGAAAATCGTGTTCCCGTTGCGGTTCCGGCAAAGGGCAAAAACCCTACCGGAACCGGAATTCCGGTTTAAAATTTCTCACATTTTTGCTTCATCTGTGGTCCAAACATAATGTAATATATGTACAATTATCAATTTCCAATACAACCAAGCAAAAGAACAGATTAACTCAGCAGCGTGTGGAACGTAAGTAGGGCACATAATTTTAGTACGAATTTTATCTTAACCTGCAGGAGTTTGTTAAAACAAAGCCAGGTCGATGCTTGTAGCAGCTATTTTACAGATTCAGAAGTCTGCGGGGTGTGTTCGAAGTAAACCGTCCAACTCGGTAACAGAGTACGGATTACGTAAAAGTACTTAGCGTAAGCTTGGCTAACATAAATTGCGTCAAGTACCAGCCAGTGCGGTTATAAACTTTGTAAATAAGTCTACATTAAAGTAAAGTAACGGTATCCTTAACGCAGCCAGAAACTGTTTTCTTGTCAATGACCTGTATTTATTGAAGCTGTGTGAACAGTATCACAGTTTGTCTTATGTATAGCATTCTGATTAGAAAGTTATCATCAAACTAACGAGCACTGTTTGCACAACGCTAGAGTAAACAGCGTCCTGATCAGAAAATTACTTTCTATTATTATCTCTCAGAACCATATAAACCAATAATTTCAAGTTTCCTGCAGAACAACATGTAATAAACGTATGTGTACTAAAGGGGGGCTACTGGATACAGAGCGAAAGTGGTTATTTTACGCTCAATGTTTTGTAAGCACATGCAATTTGACGCAGCGTACGCAAGGGTGTTTAGTGGAAGGCATTTTTTGCTCTGAGTGTCCAAAAACTGGCATATCGATCAATAAATAAACATTAGCTTCCTCAGTCTCTTTAAAGTTTCAAAAAACATTAATGCCATCGCAATACATTAAGTTTAATGTAAAAGTTATTTTCAGTACATTTTAAATCCATTATACCTTCATTTCTTACTTCATCTGTTTTACTATATAAGTCTTGAAGACCAGGTTCCAGATCCGGTTTAAATGGACGGTTCCGGTGATTCCATGCATTCCTGATGTTTCGATATGTATATAACACATAACCAAACTATTGAAGACTATATTCTGAAAATATGGATTATTAACCTAAACGCATTGAAAGTTCTATGAAAAGGTTGAAATATTCCTGCAAGACTTTAGATAACCGTACCACCATCCAGCGTGCCGAAAGCCTTATATATAGACCATACATGCCGAAGCAGGTGTGCTGCTCCCCTGAAGCCTCGTACATTCCCCCGTTGCCTCGTTCATCTCTTTTGATGGTACCATCTTAACCCCTTTACTGGTGCTTCCCCCATCTCAGACGCGCGAAAATTTTTAGCAAAAGTGGATCTGTGGGGGTAGTATGAGGTCTTCAACTTTTTCACCACCCCCTGGAAGACATTTTCTGGGACCTCAGATCGTCATCATGTAAGATAGAGACCATTCTTAATGTCCCGCATTCAATACTGAAGCAAACAAATGAAGACTGCCTATAGTTTAGAAATCGGGTTCGTTCACCGTAAAACCCTTGTATATACGTAAATATTTTATAACATAAGCAATATATATATATATATATATATATATATATATATATATATATATATATATATATATATATATATATATATATATACCCTAGATAGTAAAATGGTCGGGTTCAGCGTATGTGATAACCGAATACACACTCGTTGTAAGGTAAAATATGCAAGCTGAAGCTGAAATAAATTGACAGTCCTGGTAAAGAGTCGACGAACCACGTTTGAGCTGAGAGCGGCTGAGGGAGTATTCCCACAAAAAATTGTTCAGCAAAGTTGTAGATCTCGTTGAGCATGGTTGGTCGCCGTTTTTGATGCGAAGCCCTTGTATGTGAGATATTGGCTGCTAAACACTGATTCCCGTAAAGCCTAATTTGGCAAAGGACAATAATAAACTGTTATTTGCCATTTTGACCCCGAAGGCGGGGTCGGAGCTTTTAGTGTTCAAATAAATGGCAAATCGCACCACTTTTGCTATGGAACAAAAATATTTGACGAAATCCATCCATCTACTGATGAGTTATGAATGATACTAACAGGCCAAAAATAAATTTTCACGTTCTTTCCTTCGAGGCCTCTCAGTGGAAACTTCGCTAGCTTCGTTTCTATAATGTCGTTGATTGTTCGCTTTTGATTTGTACTCTTGGCGTTACGATAATTGTTTATAAGGCGATGAGCATTCATTGGAAGTATAGAACTGGACTATTCCAACGTTTTGAAATCACATCGGGATTTAGGTGAAATCCTTGCCACCGCTTTGAGAAGCCCAGGCCGACTCAAATGGGTTCAGTTCAACGACTTTCATAACATATTGACCAACGTTCATTACATACAAGTAGATATTATAGTTATCCAGTTATCCGATTAGCCTAACGTTTGTGATTCAAAAAGTAGGTTTACCGTTGACTTCTGTTCCATTTTAACGTTATTGTTAATGTGAGAATTTCGGGTTACCTACAGTTCATGTCATACCCTGTTATGGTAGTTCATATTAGTGTGCTTACTATATATAATGACGTCGTAGTGCTGCATGAAACTGCGTCGTACTCCTAATTTCGGATAATCTGTAATGATGATATTGCTGTGATCACCCAGGAATTCTCATTGTAAGGCAATAGGAAAATTATTGTCAATACGTAATGATATACTTTGAGTTGTTTATATCTTAAGAAAAATATGTTGTACATAAATTGCTGTTTTAAATTATTGTTTCTTTTACTCGTTTTTCAACTGTTAATTTATCAATAATTGATAGAAATAAGGAATCAGTTTGTGTTAGATCTAGTTCAAGATTTTATCATATGATTATGAGAATTAATTTAATTTCACGTACTTGGTCGTTTTATTGTCTCAGTCGACACGGAACAGTATTTAATTTAGAAATTAACTTTTTGGTGACGGTCATATGAATTGCACGGCAGCATCATTCTCGTAATAATATATGAACACATACCTTTGTGTGTGCGCTGTTCCAAATATTTCTTGGCCAAATACTAACAAAAACACTAATTTACCATTCTGATTTTGACAATATAAAATATTCTTACACATTAAGCTATATATTCTCTGAGCTCTCCATTCGCTGAAAATTTTGCCAGGCGGCATTTTGCCAAGACAAAACGGTTAAAAATCGTGTCATAAACACTGTCAAAACGCTTTTGATGGAGAGAAAAACGATTTTTAAGCAAAATTTGCGAAATTTTTGGCTTTAGAACGGAATTTTAGTACAAATTTTGATCAAATTTTTTGTATTATAAACCGGTTGGAAACTAAAAAGTTTTCCCAAAAATTTGCCAGGGGGCATAAACCGGGGGCACCTGTTTTGAAACAGTAGGGAATCGAAAAATGTCAAGGCCTCCCACCCCACCCCCCAATTCGGAGGGTCCAGTATTATCAGATTTGAATTTAACGTTCTGATTTTGATAATAAAAATATTCCACGTTTTAAGCTATTCTCAGATTTATCATATGAAAGTAAAGACAATTTGCAATGTTATTGTCATACCTCGGAAAACTTCCTCAGAATTTTTGTTTTCCCGATTTTTATGTAAGAACAGACATTTTCGAGCTGTGAACCCAATATACTAAAAAACACAGTACTGTGGTGTAAAAAATAGTCACATTTTGCGTTTTTAGCTTTTGTTTGGTTACAGCGGGTTTATAAGTTTCGAGCTGTTTAAAGCTCTTTGCTCTGTATGTGTCCGTATACCACATGATTTGTATTGATCCGGCATGAAATTAGTACCACAAATTATGTCGTCTCGCCAGTTGTGATTATAAAATCTAGGATGTTTCCGCATTTGTGTTCTTAGGTTTTCTGGGTTTGAGATGTGGTAAAACCATTTATGTAATCAATTCGTTAATTTCGTTGAGTTCAATTTTTCATATATGTTGGCAATATTATATTGCCTTTTCGTAAATTATTTAATGAAATCATGTAACGCTTTGTGATCTCCATTGTTAAACATTCCATTCATAATTTAGACTATTATGTTTTCTATGTACGAGTCATTTTTCTTTAATATCAATATTTATATGTGTAGAGATTTACGTATAACCTTCATAGTCACTATCAATAACGGCAGTGTATATTTTTGCTGTAGACTGTTTTTTAACTTTTACATATTCTTACATAATTGTGTGCTCATAATAATGTAACCACCGTATTAAAATAACCAAAATAAACTATTCCATCAGTACCAAGAGTGCATTGTAATGGTTATTACAAAATAGTTAAGTTTTTGTTGATTAGCTAGTCTACATTACTTGGCGTGGTATTAGGTTCCTAACCTAGGTTTTTTGGGTTCACTAGTGGGTCTGGACCCAAATATTTTTACGTGGACGCAAAAAAATTTTGCTAGACCCAGGGCAGTTTCGGCTTTGGAGACAGGATTTGTAAATAAATTCTATTACAAAGTGCAGGCTTTTAGCCATTCGTACTTACATGTGTACATAGTTGCTTACTGCTGTTTTCATGGATGGCTCTCGTCCTTTATCCTAGCTTGGAACAGCCAGAGAATAATTTGTGTACTTGTAATAATGTAAAATTGCGTTTCTTAATATTTTTCATTATTGTGTAAAAATTCTTGAAATTCTCGAGCCAAAAATTGTAAATCTGGACCCAGAGTTAAAGGTCTGGACCCAAAGAAAATTAGCTGGACCCAGGGTCCGTTTTGAAAAAAGACCCTATTCTCAACTTATCACAGTTAGTAGTTACCATTGCTATTTTGATGGGCTTATTCATATCTATTATAAATGGATTCTTTCATTATGGCTTGTCATCTGCGGCCTGCATTTATTATGTTGAAGCTACGAGGAGCATAAATCAAAAGGATTGGATAGTTTGCATGTTGTTTTGTGAGGTCTAGCGTAGTCACACGTTGTGACATTTTACCTCAAAATGCATTATAAACTCCCAATAGGATTCGTGGTCTCTAAGTATACTGTCTTATGTTTACAAGTTTTACTACGATTAGGTGGTGCTTTGAAACCATGACGACAGCTCCTTCAGCTAAATCAAGCACATCACTTCATAGCAAAGAGCATTGTCTTGCTAAGTTGTATTGCTTAATTATTCTGTTAGTGTAGTTGTAATAAGAAGCCGAAATGCTGTGTTTTTTGCGATATTATTAATCTTTGCAAAACTGTCTTCATCGTATTGTATTCTCATTATGCAATAATATCACTGAGTACTTTGCATATATAATCCGCAGTAAATAACAATGTGTGTGATATATGGCATATAGTATCGGGTCAAGTTAATATTCTCATCCACAGAAACTGAGCTGTAGTGGGAAGGATATGGTTTACTACAGATGAGATTTGGGGCATACATTATTCACTTCGGTGAAGACTGTGCTGGCCTAATGGGCGTAATGCAGGCCATACGTTGTCGATACACTAATTAAACTCAGCTTAAGTTATTATGTGAGTCTTCAACTAAGCATAAGTCAGGCGAGCAGCCGGTTTTGACTCTGCGTGCTAAATTGTTGCTTTTTCTAAAAATATAAAGGTGGTGTACGCATTCAAAATAGTACTAGAACTAACAAACGAACTAGTTATGGCTGATATTGACGTGAGCATCTTTACTGTTACATGCAAGAGTTCACGAGAGGATCACTTCAAATAACAAACGCCTTTGAATCATTCCGCATTCATATTTATAGCTGGTTGTATCCTCTGACCGATACAAACATATCTCAGTAGCTCTTTCAGGGGCTGATGTACCGAGGTAGTGTGAAAGATGAGGTACGTAGTTAGCTAGGTCAATGTTAAATTGTAGTTAGTTATCTAGGTCACTTTGTGGGAGATTGTTTACTTGATCCAAGCTTTTTGCTTAATGTTTAACTTCCGTTCGCCTTTAGTCTGGCAGACTGTTATCATTGTCATGTTTTTGAATGGCCACAGATACCAATTATCGCTTTCAGCCCATTTATTGATATACCTAAGCATATGGCTCACATATGTAGGGTGCCATCGTACTTGAAAATTATATATGCATAATATGTATTTATTTCGCAAACGATTTTTAGAAATTTTTTGGTTCCATTTATTAGTGTACCAGTTATTGGGTTGAAAAATATCAAAAGTAATACTTCAAGTTGGGATTTCCGCAGGAATGCTGCTGGAAACGTAACGCGACTATGCACTGCTATATAAGATAACATACAATCGTACTCTTCTTTTATTGCAGGAACGGCACTTGTTTTCCTCTGCCAAGTACGTGTCGCCTAGCTTCTCAGTTTGAATTTCATTTAAGGTTCTTTACGATGTTTTTACTTTGACAAATTTGTTGGTGATGTACACAAGCGTTCAGTACACAACCAGGGGACGCGAACGATGTACATTGGGTGTTGCTAACGTTCAATACGTTGCCTTAAAAAATCAACTTCGACAGCAAAGAAGGATAACAGACGATGACTTTGTGTGCAATGTTCATTTCAAACCCTTGTTTATCGGCCATACTTGTAAAAGATTTGAAAGTGTAGACTTGATCTGTTTGAAATAGCATTTTTTATTTACTGTAACATGAAGCATACGTTTTATTCATAATATACTATTCATAATCTTGTTTTATGTCTAGACTAAATGATTCGTACTGATGTATACTTCTGTGTGCTATACATATTATTTTCTAGTCGTAATTTTACAGTAGGATTTGTGTATGCACATATAATTTTTTCTCCAAAGCCGCGTAGCATAGCAAAACTTAACTGCCACCATGAAATATGTTGATGCTCATTATCCTTCGACAATCCCGTGTTCAAAATATAGAGTTTATGTATGAACAAGTTTATTTATAGGCAATATTTATTAGAGTTATTTAATCAATAGTCCAATTTTTCTGGTACTTTCTCAGCTGTGCTATTGAATTCTGAGTGTTAGCCTGACTTTTGTTTTTGTGAAATTTGGGGAATGTTGGTCTTTGATTTATTTTTTCCATAACTCAAATCCGTCTACAACGGCCGATCATTTCGCGCGATAGCTCAAACAACGCTTAAAATCTCTATTAATACCCTTTAGTTAAAGCCTAAAACGGACTCTAACTCTTTCCAGCTTTACAAGTGGGCCGAAGGGCCGTGGTCGGGTCAAACAAGTTTTGGCTCTATCTCAGCCGGGGGTCATGCCATTTCAACCATATCAGGTTCATTTGTGGAGCCGTAAGTTTATATAATTCGGATATAGGATTAGGGTTCAAAACGTTTTTAAAAGGGCCAAGAGAAACCGAATTATACAAAAAGGGTAATATCTCCACAGACAGTGTAAATATATAAGTCTTCTTGGGCGCAATTTTTAGATCGAGATAAGCTCTACGTAACTAACTACATAATGTGTTACTATAGTGGTTATCTATGTTGTAGGATTCGGTAAAAATTGGTTTCAAGGTGGGCACAAAGAAGAAATACACGAAAACGTTTATATTCCGTAAGCAATAAAAATATACATATAGGCATTCTTTAGCTCATTTTGTATAGCAAGAGAATGTCTATGTAGTTGCGTATGATTTGTTATTGTGGTGGTTACTTATGTTGTTCGATTGGACAAAATTGTTTTCAAAGCGGGCATAATAGACCGGAAATACACGAAAACGGCCATATATCCGTAACCAATGAAAATATATGGGCCTTTTTGAGCTAGAGTAGCTTTATGTAGTCGTATATTATGTGTTACTGTGTTGAATAGTGTAATTGTGGGATTGGATAAACATTAGCTTCAAAGTTGGCAGCAACAAACCCGAAATCATGAAAAAGGCGAGTTATCCATAACAAACGAATTAAATTGCACATACTGATACACTCAAATTCGAAAACTTGTCCCGGGTATATTTATTATCTCTCTTAAGTACTTAGTGGCTATTGAGTTGATGAGTTTCATGGGTAAATAGATTTATAGCCATTGACTTTTTATTCTATCGACACATTTAATGTAGTTCTCAGTATATATTTAATTTTGTTCTTAAGTATATATTTAGGTGGCTATTGAGCTGGCGAATTCCATCAAATGGTCTTCGAGCACATGCAACTTTGTTAATCCCCAAGAATGTAATGTCGAATAAGTATGCGATATATACCGGCTTTATAGCTGCAGAATAGAACAATGATTTTTTTATTATTTACGAAGTGTTTTTGTGATGTTTCCAATCAAATTGTGATAATGTTGAGGTTTATTTTTTGTTTTGATATCACAACCGTTGGCATATTGTTTGATATCTACTGCTTACGGTGCGTTTTAAGCACTGTGGCTACTGGTGATAATTTTTTTACGATGTGTGGACTTCCGAACTATGTAAGCGCCACAGTCGAATTTTTTTCCTAAAATGCAGTCACTGTTGAAAATATCCGTAGTTAATACGTATTAAAGATATATATACATGGTCATATATCACTCGAAAGTGTAACGCAGCATCATTTGTGATTATTATTGCTATGAAGGTTGCATATGGATTAAAAGTAACAATAGTGCAATGCTTTCCTGCAGGCAACGACTTAGTTATCGCAGATATGCAGCAAATTTTGTACTATTGTAGGGAAGATTTAATGGGTTAGATTATATCATAAAGGGTGAACGAAGCAAATGTTTATATACACCCGTAGTATGTTGACCCTGAAATTGGCAGTTACCGATGTTACAATGAAGTTATCAAATGCACATGTTTCATATCATAAAGTGAAAATTATAGGTTTTTCGATATACTGCTTTAACGTGTCAAACTAGGAATCTCCCAAAAGCGGGCTAGTTTGAAGAGTTTTGGTTCCTCATCAACATCGATTCGGCCTCCCATTGTTAATGCGGCGTTCACGTTATAATGTCCCCAATGTTTGGAACCTATGTATACCACACAGCGGCAAGTACACTGTCGACAAAAGGGTGCCCTAGACACCACCATGTTTCTTATACTTTTTCAAAAATAGCTAGCTAGGGGTACTGCCACTTCTCGACAGTATCAAACACACGGTGCTCTTGCAAATTCATATACAGTGTGCGGCATTATTTCATCAACTTTCATATGGCCTAGATACAAAAATCGATAATTTAGAAAAGGCCATACAGCACAGACTAATATACCGCAGACGTTGTCTGTTATAGTTAATTCGCGCGAAATTGGTAGCTAAAGGTGTGTACGACACTGTAAAAATAGTATTGATAGGGGTGTGTCGTATATACACCCTCGGCAATTTATTTGCACTCTGGGTGTGACCCTGACTGTCTACACGGTAGGGTCGCGACTACAGGGGGACACAAGTCCGAAACAGCGGGGAACTTATAAACGTGAATGCGCATAAGTTGTACAGGTCACCCAGTTCGTCTCTTGGACAAACTATCTCAACGATTGTTGAGGGTAGGTATATGTAACAGTACAGCGTATCCGGAATCTGTTTATCATAGATAGCTTAATCGTTCTGTGAGTTCTTATGTAGCATCAAGTGGAAAGAGACTTTTCGATAAACAATATTTCAACGTGTCAAACGAGGGATATCCCAGAAGCGGGCAAAATTTTTGGTTCCTCGTCAGTGTCAATTCGACCTCCCACTTTTAAGTTGTTCAGTTCACCTAGTTCGTCTGTTGTCCAAACTACCGCAGGGATTGTTGACAGTTTAGGTATATGCAACAATACAGCGTAATCTGGGAACTGATCGTAACAGATAAGCTATTCGTTCGGCAAGCTATGTTGTATTCTCAAATTGAACTTTTCGAGTACCTGTTTTATTGCTGCGATGTAAAATCTTAATCCCGGTTCTATTTAACGTACCCGCAGGTGTGTAAAACTTTCGAGTTAATGTCATAGTACATGTACAACATGTTTGTTTAGCCTGTATATTAGTTTGTGTTCATATACTCGTGATACTACGTTGTGGCCATATTGATGTGTCAATAAATGTGTCTGTCATCTTTATATCTGTTAAAGCTGATCGGGATTGCCACTATTTCTATATTGGTGTCTGCAATTTCAGTTCAACGCCTCTTGTGTTGAGTGTATATTTGGTATGACACAAAATCAAAGGGAGAGAATAATCTGTCCAAGCACAAAAACGATGAGGAAAAATGCAGCCAGGGAAATTTTTCCGATGTGGTGGACAGGTGTTTTGTGGGTATGGGGTTTATCTGTGATGCCGGAAATGTTTTTGTGTCGTTTTTTATATAGGTACTTTGAGGCAAGAACTTTCAGTACTACCTAGACAATGTGTGTGCAAATAAAATGAAAACTGTGTCGATCGGCTGTATTCAGCTGGTTAGGCTGGTCGAAGCAAATTTTTATCAAACTTATATCTTGAAACAGTACTAATATTTTTTCCTAAGAGTATGTGTTCCCATGGGCGCAGTGTCTCGACATTTGGTATTGTTTGTTTGGGCGCAGGGTTTCTAAGAATTTTTCAACTTGCAAATAAAAACAGGTCAAAATTTATATTTGCATTTAATTCTGGTCTTTGTTGCGCTACTGTATATGTAATTTCTAATTGTTAAGACGGTATGACAATGCACATTAATCCAATTGAGCATTTTGAGGGTCATCGTCAAATGAACGTCGGATGCACAAGCTTGGGCTATACAGGTTTAATGGAGGTTTACGACCTTTTGGAATCATCGTACCAACAGCTGTCAGTCAATATACTGTCTCATAGCTCATGTGTAATAACGGGACACAGCTGCATGGCGCAACTTCCTAACACCATGCCCATACGACCCCGGCTATCATAATCTCAAGGGCGGACCATTAAGTTTTACAATTTAGCCACTCATCTTGGTCAGACCCAAGAAGCTATGGAGCTTAGCAGGCCGCAGGCGCGCTTCGCGGCGTGTGTTCGGACCCCGCCCGATTGGTTGCGCACGTGTCTAGTATCTTGGTATGATTGCTGACGTCCCCCAGGGAAGCTGACACCGAAACCTGCTCACAGGTCATAATGTCAATCCGCTATTCCCTATGCTAATCAAAGGAAAGTTGTTTTATCTGTCTTAATTTAAAATGAAAACGCGTGATAATTTTGGTTTACTTGGTAAATTTTGAGTTACACTGAGTTTATTCCCGGTCGAACACTTTAGCCGTTTGTAGCCTATGTGGCCCCCACAGGGTTCCGACATTGCCTGAGAGTTTAACGTCGGACTATCTGGTTAGAAACGTGACATCTTGATTGCATTCGGATGCAGTGATAAGGTTTTGCTATTTAAATTTTGTGTTATATTTGAGGTGCTAAAGTTTTCCTAATAAATTTTGGTATTAGGTTTGAAAATAATATCACAAACGAGCTCGGTAGACAACTTTGGTGGACCACTCTTGCTGCAATGCCATTACACAAATATATCAAGATTGGCGGCGGACCGCTCGTGTCAGGGCTAGGGGTATCTCGGTAGCTCGGTCCGCAAGCCGTGGCACGAAGGGTCAGCCCGTCCATTTGGACGTACTTATCACGCTAACAGATTAACGACACGTGAAGTGATTTTCAAGAGTTTAGTTACCGTTTGATACAGCAGCAGTCAACAATAGGAAACTGGAGCAACACATGAGACAATATAAAATGGCAACCTCCTGACAATTCGAACCTTCGTCTATTGCTAAGCGGGGAAGGGGCAGCGCGAGCGACGGCGTTCCCGGCGAGGCCGGACCAAAATCTATGCCCGAGACGCTTACTATCAGTTATAACCAATTCTGTTGGGGCTCAGGTCATGTGTTTTGGCGTGCTTCGAAATTCGCTCTCAGCGCGGCGTTATACGTTTTTGGGGGTGTGCGGGGAAAGGGAAAAATTTGTTTCAGTGTCGGACAAGTGTAAACGAGGCGCATGGTGAACTAACGCTATCACTGAGGAGAGGGACGTGTGTGTATTGACTCAATAGCGAAGGGGCACGAATCAGGATACGAATTCAGGCATGGTTTACAGTACCAGCGAAAGCGTGGTTACATTGATCAAATCAGCTATAGTACAAGTCATTACAACGTTATGAGCAAGCGATCAACTATAATACAAACGAGCGGATGATACTGATAATCGTCCTACAAACGAGGCATTGACGTAGCCGGTTGGCGTATAGCAACTCCGTTCTTGGTCCTACGGATTTGACCTAACATCCCTATCGAGCATTCCACGATGTTCCGCCATTTTAGCGGGTTTTGTGCCAATGGTAGATCGCTCTAACCTTAACGCATTCCATGATCCAAGCGGGAGCTGGATTGCCCCTAGTCCTCGATATTCGTTGATAATTGGTTTAAGTCGGTGGGGGTTGATTTTGGTGGTGGGGTAGCGGTTGAAGTGCATTATACTTGCGGGGGACACGGTTTTGATGACTGAAGGATCGCCCCTAGTTACTATTTCGACAATCTGACCAGC
>JASANE010001193.1:0-22948 GCA_030248225.1 Trileptium ribeirensis
TTGAGTGGATTTATTTGTTACTCAACGCCTGGCCGTCGCCTACTTTTGCTTGCTAAAAATGACTGTCGTTGGTTCGAAATACTTTGTTCTAAAAATACAATGTGTTATTAGTTTAAATAGTTTCAAAATCTCGAGACTACAGTCACGGCCAGAAATAAGTGCAAAATAATCGATCGAAATCGATCGATTTCGATTAAACGCAATTTCGATCGATTTCGATTTAGATCGTTTTCGATTTTCGCGCAATTAGATAAATTTCAAATTTTAAAATTTAGACTTTTTAGATAAAACGAAATTTCGATCGACTTCGATTCAACGAATTTTCGATCGATTTCGATCGTTTTTGATTGCACTTATTTCTCGCCGCGAATGTACCTAGCTCGAAAGCTGACACACGTTTCTGACGATTTACTCTATTCTGGCTGGCTGCGGAGCAGTGCCACAAGCCAACCACTGGGCGAACGAAAGCTTTCTTGATAAGGAGTATTAATTTTGACGAATAACTTCCGGATACAAAACTGGACTACAAATACGGATATACAAACAGGTTTAGGTAGGTTAGGTGTTGAGCGAGTATGGGACAGCTACAGAATTGCTGTTCGGAAATATTGTTCCTACAGTAACACCACAAATAATTATAACGTGAATAAACTTTAAAAATAAATAAATAATACCAGTAACAAAACAACTACTGCTTCTCTGCCGACCAATATTCATCAAAATATAAACTTCTTTTAGATCTTTTGCCGCAGCAATGATCTAACCTTATTGCAATACGCTTTACAGCAATAGTCTACTATAGTACTGCCAAGAAATCGCCACAGTTTACTGGCCCACCTGTCCATGGTCTTCCGAAAATTTGGGGGCATGTTCAGTCTCTGGAGAAATTTAAAGTGTGTAAATAAATATCGCCTAAAAATAGTTAATGTTTTCATACAGTTTTACTGTCGTACAAGTATTTTCAGGGTTTAAAACGACTTTTAGCATGATAAATAGTTATAATTAATTTTTAAAAAGCATTTTGCATATAAAAAACATAAATATGGGACAAAAAATTTTTGGATTTAGTTGAACATTAGTGGGTTTCGGTTGAGTAAGGGGAGACGTACATGAGGGAAATGTCAGGAACATGACGGATTTATAAAGTAGGCCCCCCACTGTGGACAGGCCAGACTTATTCTGGCGGGTACTGCATAGTCCCAGTCCCATTTCGTCAAGTTGTATGTGATTTCTAGTACTGAGGTGAAATTGGTAATGCCGAAACTAAGATTCGAATCAGCCATATGGCAAACCAAGTCCATACCACCTTCCAGCTCAACACTCTCGTCAGAAAATAATTTTATTGTCAAAACCAATCATTTTCTAACTTTGTTTATTCTTGGATGAATTTGCTTTTTTTTCAGTGGGAAGTTCCTGTGGCAATTCAACAAGTGACATCGCGCCTTAATGGTCCGCTGCATGACATGGTTTTCGTGATTGCATCCAAGGCAGAACAGCTGGCTGCTATAGGGGTATGTCAATAATTATGCCATGTAATGTTGTGCTAAAATCAACTGCGATTATGCATCGAACGGGCCTGAGAAGACAAATGACTACGGATATTGCCGACCACCACCTATATTCAATAATCTCGTGGTAGCAAATTACTAAATTTTCAGGAACAGCTTAGTTGTACGTCCGCAAGATGTGTTGTCAAGATCATAGCCAGTGACCATCCAACCATTAGATTTACAGTTTTTGATACGCAACTAATACTGATGGGGCAACACCTACCTATTAATCGTCGGTGGTTTCACTCTTTTAGACATATCTGGCCACGAATCGACGGGTTAAATCGAACCGATTCCATCAATCTCTTCGGCCAAAATTTGGAGTAGCACGAATTTATTATTGCTTCATTAGAAATCAGAGTAGTTTTTGCGTTGTAACAGAGTTTGAGAACTGAAACGACTACAACTCCTACGATTATTATTATATAACGTACTGTTCTTTATAAGTGTCTGCTGTTTCGCCGTGAGTGGCATCAGAACCGTTGTCGCCGTGAGTGACATCAGAACCGTTGTGGCCGCCTGACAGATGTGACGGAATAACGAGAGTGTCTTCAGAGTTAGCAGCAGGAAACCGAAATTTTGTGATAAAAATACGAGTTGGTTTGGGGCACACTAGTATCTTTCGTCGTCTGGTTTTTCCATGGTGGATGAAGGGGACCCCCATTTTCCAAATCCCCCATGTTCGTGAAATTTTCACCCATACTCAACCCCCCTCCCATTCTGCTGAAACTCGCGATGGGCAACTAAAACCAAAAATTCTTATGTCTCATAATTTATGTTTTTCTTTGTATGTAAAAAGTTAATTACTAGTATTTCTAATAAGAAAAGGTTATTTGAGAGCCCGGAAAATACTTGTACGACAGTAAAAGTACATGATAATATTAAGTAGCTTAAGCAAAATTTATCTCTCTCCCTCACTTCGAAATTTCCCCTGACAGTGAACATTGAGGTTCCCCAAAATCCTCCCACTTTTCGGAAGGCTGTGGACAGGCGACAGGGTTGATGTCTTTACAAGTGATGGTATACCGTATGTACCCTTTTGGGTTCTTTTAGTGGTTTTCTTGTGATAATGTCGCTTTTTACTGCGTTTTATTTTAAGCGAATCTCGGAAGCTTCGCGTCTGTTGAATTGGATCGATGCGGAAGTCCGTGGTGTTGCCACATCGGCGATTGTACTACCTTTGCCGCCCGGAATTTCAGCCCAGCTGATCGACATGACGCCGGCGGCTGTCAGCCGGGCGGATGTCTACGCGACGCTCCGCCATTGGCACGCCACGTTGACCCGCAGTAGTGGCGGTGGATCGACGGTAGGAGGAGGCGGCGGTGGATCGGCCGACCCGGGCAACCCGAAATCTGGAGATTTCGGAGCGATGACAGCCGAGTTGGCAGGACGGGTGAAACCAATGATGACGGTTATCGGTGTGCCGCAACTGTGCGGTAATTTTTAGGAATATTTGAATTTTTATTTAATCGATTCTACTATTGTTCAAGCAGTTGTTCTGGTGTCATACAAAGAAACTGTAAATAAATTGGAAACTTTTACATAGGTTTACATAGTTCTACAGTCAACTACGTCATAATAAGTGGTCTATTCCATTAGCAGCCATAAATATTGCGTTTCTCAAGCGACAAAGGATCGAACTATAACCTTACGCCGAACTGGGTAATGAACGTATCCCAGTTGACGGTTGGGGTGCATTCTTGTAGCACATCGGTGAACTGAAAAAATAGAAAAATATCTAGCCTAAAATTATTATTTATAGGAAGAAGAGTAAAAATATTAAGGTAAAGTGGATTTCAGCTCAGTTTTGTGTAAAAATAATCGGCTGTTTTGGCTATATACTCAGCTCAAAAATTTTATAAGTTCCAAATTTTATTTTCAAATTAAATTCCATCAATTTTATGATATTTGAACCTACCTGGTAAGCAGAACATATGTTACATCCCTGACAGAACCGAGGGTAGGTCCCTGGCGAAACCGAGTGTATGTCCGTGGTAGAACCGAGTGTATGTCCGTGGTAGAACCGAGGGTAGGTCCCTGGCAGAACCGAGGGTAGGTCCCTGGCAGAACCGAGGGTAGGTCCCTGGCAGAACCGAGGGTAGGTCCCTGGCACAAATGGCCGCGGTCCGTTGGATCATGTCCGCTCAAAATTTTTTGCCGCTTGCAAACATTTTTGTTCAAATCTGCTCGAATAGTGTGTTCAAACAGTACTGGATAGGATTAGTTAAACGTAATCGAAAATATAAATAAACAAGCGTTGCTATTATAAAAACAGCTGTTGCTTTGTAATAAAATATGTAACGTTACCAGAAAGATGTTTGGTATTGCACAAAATTCATTCGAAAAATGGTTTTATTGTTCGGGAATCTTTTACGTGTTGAAATGATTGATTTTTTCTAGAAAGGCACTTTCGTATGCTCAAAACAAACGGTGTGACATTTAGGTCCGGAAGAACATAACGGTCACATTCACTAATGATTTAAAATTAAATTTTACCGTTTTAGCTAAAAGTGCGAAATCGATCAAAATCGAAATCCATCAAAATTTAGTTTAATCGAAATCGATGAAAATTTCGCGTCGATTTCGATCAATTATTGTGCACTTATTTCTGCCCGTGACTGTATTTGTCCTCAAAAAATCATATTATTATTGAAACGGAGCGAGCGAAACGAGCGGAGTTTCCACTTACCGCGCTAAGGCGAAAATCGTAAATATTTGTTTTTATTACGCATAGCGCATCGTCTGGTGGATGGATTTCGATAAATTTTTTATTCGGTTGTAAAAGTGATACGGACGTGCCCTTATGTTACACAAGAACAGCTCCGACCCTATCTTCCGGGGCAAAATGGCAAAAACATGTTTTTTAGGATTTTTTGCCAATGTAGTCATGCGGGTAACAGCATCGTTAAGTCTATCTCGCGACACAGGCCTTGCATCAAAAACTCTCAAGTGTTGCGTGCAGGGCATCAAGAATGGTCTACAAGTAGGTTTTTTAGGTATATTTGATGCCTTTCTGATGTTTTTAATGGGTTTAGGTTCAATGAACCTGCCAGAATATAGTCTGTGTGCAGCATCTTGGTTATGACATACATTGTATTGCGTACAGAGCAGCCAGAATAGTCTATAACTTTTTGGCACGCTGCATACGATGATTTGGTGGTCTACGGACCAGCACACTTGATGCATTGTCAGTTGTTTTGGATGGGTTTATGGTCGACGAGGTTTTAGAGTTTTCAATAGGTCCAGGGTTTACAGAGGTTTTAGTGTAAACAATTATTAACACAAAGCCTATTACAAGTGATTGCACAAAATGTTCAATTGACAAAATCAAGCTCGCTCTACTTCACCCTCGCTTTCGAGATATTGGTTATAACTTGTGACACGCAAGCGGGGGAGAAACGGAGCGACATGGTTTCATCGGGTGGTCATTTAGTGTAATCACTTGTAACAGCCTTTGTGTTTGATGTAAAAACTACACTGAAACCCCTAATAAGCCTGATCCCGTTGAAAACCATCCAATTTCGTGGACCCTTACACCCACCGAAAAACTGAAAACGTACGAAGTATTCGTGGTAGTTTCTAGATGACCAAATCGTATCCAGCGTACCGAGCAACCTATTCATAGAACATTCTTCATGTCCTGTACGCAATACATAACCAAGATACTGAAGGCAGACCACATACTCTGGCGATCGGGTTTATTGACCCTAGGCACATTAAAAATATCTGAAAGGCATCAAATATTCGTGTTGCACTCTAAACAACCATAACATTCTAATTCAGAATACCAAAAAACGTATATAGGCCATTCTTGCTGCGCTGTGCACAATACATAACCGAAAAATGAAAATTGACTACATTTTGGAAATGGCGTTCGTCGATGGTAAAACCCTGAAAATATAAAAAGGTATAATATAATGAAGTTGGACTCTAGTTAGCAACACCATCGTATCCAGCGTGTTGAATAACCTAATAGACACTCATTGTAAAGTAAAAACAAAGCCATAATACGGAGAAATCGCTATTTTTGACGAATAGTTTAAAGCCATATTCGGCCTGACAGCGGCCCGCGGAATGGTCCAAAAAGTCATGGTCAGCAAAGATGTAGTTGTCGGTGAGCTGATTCTACTCGGCGTCTTGGTGTTTCGATGTGAAGCTTGTGTCATTAGGTATTTGATGCGAAATACTGGTAGTCGTATGGCCAGATTTGGCAAATAGCGCTTAAAAACCTATTTTTTTACCATTTTGGCCTTGAATACGGGATGAGAGTTGCTCACGTTGAACTAAAGGGCACATCCACATCACTTTTGCTATCGAATATAACAAAATTGTCGAAATCCATCCACCCGAAGATGATGAATGACAGAAACATACATAAAAAGAAATTTTTATGATTTTCCCACTAGCGCCCTCAATGGAAACTCCGCTCGCTTCGTTCGCTCCGTTTCAATTATTAATCTTTTATTTTATACCTAACCGTCAACGTTGTGTAGCGCATTATAACTTAATTTTTATGTGTCGTCTTGTGTACGATCAGCTTTTAAATGTAAAAAACGCTTATGGAAATATATATTCAACTTGGAGTTTTATGCCTCTATTTCTTTGTTTATTTGCAGTATTAAAAACTGTTCAAATTTATTGTTTATTGAGTTTCTCATTTTTTTACCAGTAATTTTATCGAGATTTCAGAGTATTGAAGCATGTGTACACCTACGCCTTTTTGCGTGCGCAGCCAATCAGCTCTTGATAGCATACTTTGATATCGTATATGTGGATATCACGCAATACCGCACAAACTAGAACAAAACTAACACCGGCAATAAGTTCCGTGCCTGAAAACCCTAAGGACAAGATATCAGACTCGTAGGATGTCACAATGAAATTAGTAATTTTGGTTCGAGGAACCAAGGGGGCGCCATACCCCCGTACCCATGGAACCATGGATCGCAGAGCAAAACCAATACTGGCAATGATTTTCCCATGTCCGAAAACTTCCAAATGAAACTTTTCAGCCGCACAGGACGTCTGAAGAATTATTAAATTTTGGATCGAGGAACCACGAGGGTGCCATACACACAGACGGAATTTAACAGCTTTCGCTCCTGCAACACAATCTTCACTACATTCCACTACGCTCTGATTACTATTCACCAGCGAGCTTACAAGTAAAAAAATAATGCCTTGTAAAGTCGAATGTAAGTCGGTAACGTAAGAAAGAAATAATTATACTGTTATGATTCCTTGAAAACTAAATATTTTACACGACTAATTGCCAAACAAATATTGATTCATAAATAAATAAATGTCAAATAGTGGGGAAGCCTTTTCGAAATCACGTCAAAAATAGGCCCTTTTAGAGTGACCAAAGAACAGTTGTAGGACTTGTGGGCACAAACTGAGGCTATCCGAAAATTTATAGCTCTAAAATCTTTTCCAACTTTAACGCTGTTTAAATATTTTTAATGTTTTTGGGGGCTTATAAACTAAAAGTTTATAAATTTTATGTTATTCCTTTCCTTTGGTCCCTTTTAGAGCGACCAAAGAACAGTACGACTAGTGGGCACAAAGTGAGCCTGTCTGAAAATTTATAAAAAATATTAAATAAATAAATATTTAAATATTTTTAATGTTTTTTGGGGGGCTTATAAACTAAAAGTTTATAAATTTTTTGTTATTTTCATCATTGAGCGTCAAAACTTGTTGTTTAATGACTGAGTTGACCAGAGCACTACTTTTACTTAAGCGAGGCTGACGGGGTGCCAAACTCCCGCTGCTGTTTTTAATTATTTATTTTTTAAATTTTTTTATTAAGTTATTTTATTTTTATTTTAGGATTACAACCGGATTTCGACCTAATAATGTTGTGCTATACGTTTTTGCTGAATACGTGTGACTGGGAATACATTATGATGCAGTGCAAGTCGGTGCATAATATGACCGATGTAAGTTTAGAAAAATGTTTTATTATTATTATTGTTGCTCTAAAAGAATTTTATTGGAACAGTCTCGAACAGACTTTGGCTGCCTTTAAACCACGATCCTCTAAGAGAACAGCGAGAAAGGTTTGATTTTAAAACCATTTATTTTAATGTTGACGATAATTATTATTTTGAACAAAATCGTCGTTTCCCTGCAGCGAAGCGACAATCGAGCAAACGACACTTATTTCGGACGAGAGTGTTTTGTGCGGATATAGCTTCTTCGGGTTTTAGTAAAGGCCATTTGAGGGACGGTGTCTTATCACGCGACCCCAGAGGTCGATAATTTATTTCCAGGTTTTGATGCGACTCCGTGATTCCGGCGGGCCTCTGATAATAGGGCGGCTGCGCTCGGGGTCACGCCTCAACCGATGGGAAGGGGAGAAGATGAATTATGGGGCAATTATTTTATATATTATATAAATATAATGTCACGGACAATGCCAACGGGCTTAACTGAAAATAAGTTTGAGTTGTTTTCCTATAAATTTATGTGGTCTTTTCTGTTCAGGCTGCTGTGTTCTGTTATAGATTGGGACAGCTGAATATGAAATACAACTTACCAAAGATTTTCGATGATGTTAAAACACAGCAGCGCATCGTCATTAAACCCTACTGGGGCCTTGATTGCAATACATTTACACCCACCTATTCCCTATGTCTTACATATTTTCTGCGTCCAGCGCTTCGAAGAGAAACGTCGAAATGCGTTACTACTCAGGTAATAGTTTTCAGTTAATGCCCTTTGGCAGGAGTATATTGTAAAGGTCTTTGTGTTTATAAGCTGCGCAAATACAATACGTACTGGCTTTTCCATTTTTGCCATAGAAGCTCAATCTGCGATGTCCAGGTGAGTATAGTCGGTATCTTCGGGGGACGTCGGACTACAACCTCTTCAAAGCGGTTAGCCAGGGAATGACTTTGGGGCCGCCGACTAGAGCGGGACTGCCAGTGACTGGATAGACTCTTCACGCAGAGGGGTAAGTCGGACTCCACAGGGTAATAATCGCCGCTATGATTATGTATGCATTATGGGCTGGGGGACCCCAACTTCGCCAAACGTACCCCCATGTGCACCAGCAAGCAACTTCAGAAAACCCCTCATAATTGGGACTGCCATTCGGCATTTCCCCTGAGAATGAACAAAGGGGCCCCTTGGAGATCCCCACATTATTTCGGCGATTGGAAGTGCAGTATAATCAAGCTGTGGACGTTTCAAGTTACCGCTTGTAACACTGCAGCGATACGTTTGACCATGGGGAACAGCATACCCCGTAGGCGGAAGCTGATGGACAGGGTATTGTTCGTTGCACTGTTGGTATCGGTGTCGTACTTAGCTTTCGCTCGGTCGCATTGCTGTCGGAGCTGGGTATAAGTTGACGACAAAAGCCTCCTTCTCAATCCCGTCCTTCACGGCTTCTAGCATGTGGCGCACTTATGTTTCTTCGGATAGAAAAAAATTCGGTAGTATTGCAGCATCACTTTCTTATGCTTTTGTTTGCGCAAAACAACTGCTACTATTTTGGTTTCAATTGACACTGGCTTGCGGTGCTCTTATCTGCTGTTCTTGCAGTAGTAGTGTGACAGCATCCTGGGGAATGAGTCAGTATACTTCCCGACGCAAAGCAAGGTCTTGACTTGGCTCGTGACTCGTCATTCGGGTACTGCAGGTTGCTTATGGGCCGATGTAGCCACCCGACGATGTTAACGTTTCAAGAAATTGCCATTTCGGTAAAATCGAGGGCTGTGAGAAAAATGCGCCACACTCTCACTTGCAGTGCCGCGTCATTTGGCTGCGAGAGCTAAAGTGAAACTGATTTGCCATTTCGGTAAAATCGAGGGCTGCGAGAAAAATGCGACACACTCTCACTTGCAGTGCAGGGTCATTTGGCTGCGAAAGCTTAAAGTGAAACTGATTTGTCATTTCGGTAAAATCGAGGGCTGCGAGAAAAATGCGACACACTCTCACTTGCAGTGCCGCGTCATTTGGCTGCGAGAGCTTAAAGTGAAACTGATTTGCCATTTCGGTAAAATCGAGGGCTGCGAGAAAAATGCGACACACTATCACTTGCAGTGCCGCGTCATTTGGCTGCGAGAGCTTAAAGTGAAACTGATTTGCCATTTCGGTAAAATCGAGGGCTGCGAGAAAAATGCGACACACTATCACTTGCAGTGCCGCGTCATTTGGCTGCGAGAGCTTAAAGTGAAACTGATTTGCCATTTCGGTAAAATCGAGGGCTGCGAGAAAAATGCGACACACTCTCACTTGCAGTGCCGGGTCATTTGGCTGCGAAAGCTTAAAGTGAAGCTGATTTGCCATTTCGCTAAAATCGAGGGCTGCGAGAAAAATGCGACACACTCTCACTTGCAGTGCCGCGTCATTTGGCTGCGAGAGCTTAAAGTGAAACTGATTTGCCATTTCGCTAAAATCGAGGGCTGCGAGAAAAATTCGACACAGTCTCACTTGCAGTGCCGCGTCATTTAGCCGCGGGAGCTTAAAGTGAAACTAATTTGCAGGTACCTCTACCTGGGTTGACAGCGGACATCACACGGGCGTTAAAGTAATAATTGCTTTGTGACAATGTCACTTCATCCCCAAAATGTCGTGATGAAGCATTTGTCGGACACCCTCACCTAACCTACAATATTCATAGCTTCAGTTGCAGTTTGGCGGTTTCATTGACCTGTCAGGTTCGATGTTTCTGCGGCGAGCTTTTGTGCGTTGCTCGACAATCCGACAGCAGCGTTCACTTATTTGGCTGTTTTTTAGCTTCGGTTCATTCTCCTGAGGTGTGGTAGTGCGAGTATTGCGTCGATCTTGATTGGCGGCGCATCGACTGCTGTGAGTCGTACCAGACGAAGCATTGAATTGAATACTGATAAAATACTTCGTGAGATGGGTTCGATTGGGTATGCTTCGGAGTCGCTGTTTATCAAAAATGTCTCGTTGGTTTCGAAGTCAGGGTCCTTGGCATGGTTGTCGCTCAGATCACTGTCGCCATTTGAATAATCCGCAAGCGATTGACTCGAGGGGAGGGGGAAGGTGTGCACCTGCTACATAGTTTCAAGCAAGGAATACTAGCCCCTGTTGACCTGCTGTTGCAGTTCTATTGTTTTGATTCCATAAGAGGGATTTCGTCATAATGGGCGTTTAAATGGGTCCATGTGGAGCAAAATACACGAAAACTGCAATATCTTAACAATCTGTAAAAGCAATATGGGTGATATTGGACTTATTTTAACAAAATTCAACGTCTGGGTAGATTGTTATAGTGCTTACATATCTACACTGCCGGGCTGTGTCAAAACGGGATTGGAAAGGATCTGTGTGGCGGTAAATACCGGACAAATGGGCATAAATTAATGTCATATTCAAATATACTCATAATTCAACTACTGCTTGGCGCTGAGACAAGCTTTTAGTTTTAAACTGTTAATAAAGATGATATTATCAGGTAGTACAGCACGACATTAAATATTATTTTGTATCGTCACATTACTGCTGTGCAACGCGTGAGCAAATCTTTCAAAAGCCCTGTGACTAACACTCCGTTCGCGAAATGTATATAATGTGTGGTTATGTCTGCGGCAGTATTACTGCGTTAGATAACTTAGATGGTCGGCAAAATTCTAAAATTTCTCCTACATTATTGTCGAAGATAAAACAGTTTATTAGGGTAAAAATTAAAAATTTAAGGAGCCAAACTTTAGAATTGAAGGTGGCTAATTTCAGTGGCAAAACATGAAGGGTCAGCTCTCTTTTCCCCTTTACCATAGCTGTTGTTATACATTTTACGTTATATTACACACGTATATGCATGCTGCCCCGTAAAAGTACGATACCAGTCGTATTTACTTAGTCCAGTCTGCATGATACAGTACCTTCCAAAAATGACTGTCGCTCGCTCGCAAATTATTGCTTGAAATGCCATAGTTATTACTGTGGAGTAAGGTTGCATTTAGGATTGGTGGACTTTGTTGATGGTCGTCTGTGTTAGCCTCCTGAAAATACCCTCGATTTGATATTTTATTTTTCAAATATAATGTTTCAGTTTTCGATCCTTCTCGCTGCGCTGTGCTATGAAATGAATAGTTCCGGTGGTAACGCTCAATTGCCGCTTGAATTTTTCAATCTCGTTGTGACAACATTTCAGGATTCGACGCATATCAAACGAAGTAAGCTTTATTTAATTTATTTAGTTTAGTTTACACAGTTTCACATACAACACGAAATGCTTTGTTTAATTTTAGTTTAGTTTCATATACAAAGGAAAAGTTCATTATTAAAAATATTTTAAAGTAAAATTGTTTATAGCCGTTTCATTTCGAACTGTGTTGATTTTGTGATATAACGATTCTAACGGAAAATGAAGAGGTACTGACTGTGATGGGCGTAGTAATTTATGTCGAACTCTTGTGTTACCAACTTGTTCATGACGAACGCATTGACTCCGTCAATATCAAGTCTCTCTGGCTGTACGTTGTTGTCGACTAGACTGTCCATGTTTTTGAAACAACAACAACTTCGCTTTGATATCGGTGTTTGTGATCTATCGATCGCAGAACTTTGACGTTTGGGTGCTACATAAAGAGTCAACAGCGTGTCACAGGTGTCGCCCCAGAACTTTGACGTTTGGGTGCTACATAAACAGTCAACAGCTTTTCACAATAATAGCACCAGAACTTTGACGTTTGGGTGTTACATAAAGAGTCAACAGCGTATCACAAGTGTCGCCCCTGGACTTTGACGTTTGGGTGCTACATAAAGAGTGAAGAGCGTGTCACAAGTGCCGCACTAGGACCTTGTCGTTTGGGTGCTACATAAATAGTCAACATCGTCGTCACAAGCATCGCACCAGGTCTTTGAATTTCGGGTGCTACATAAAGAGTTTAAAAAAATCGTGCCACAAGTGTTGCGCCAGGTCTTTGACGTTCGGTGCTACATAAAGAGTCAACAGCGTGGCGTGTCTCCCCAACGTGACCCCGGATATCTTTCGGGTCATGGTCATCGTAATACTGTCTTCGAATAGCAAAAACGTTCGAAAAGTAAGGTCACAATACTTTCGAAGCGATTATCATGCTAGATTTTGTTTTGTCCTAATGGTGGATCAATCGTTGCTCGACCGAATCGTTAGGGGGCACAAAACGCTTATAACAGCTAAATTCGGTAGCGATAAGGAATTTCGTGGAACCGAATACTGCACTATACAGTTACAATCAGAATTAATTGCACATTTTGGGCACTTTATTCTGATTTTAACTATACGTTTATATTTAGTGCATTTTTTTGACTATTTTGCATTATTTTGACTATTTTGTATTATTGTTATTGAGTTATGCAGTTTCTTGTTATTTAATTTATTTTGCTATTGCGACCTTTTTCTTATATTATTTCAGGCGCCGGCGGTCAAATCCATTCGTTAATTCGCGAATCGAGCAAACAGCTGCTTAGTCGAACAACATTGTTCAATATGATGAAGCATGTGAAGGTAAGTTGATAATTATAATAATATATTATTGTCATTGTGGTTATTTTGTGCAGTAGAAAATTGTAAAATTTGAGAATAAGTTAGAAATGCGAATAAGTCTAAAAATCTGTAAAATACAATATTTTTTCGGTCAGCCGATGTCATTCTTTAGCCGGTGTTAATAATAGATGTCATTAGTAACTCATCGACTCAGCCGTCAGACGTATTATTTGAGAATGTTTTTAACAATAGTATGGTGTTTCTTCTAATTCCTTAAAATTGCTGGTGATGCCACAGGTTCTATTGAATGTCACGTTTGTATGATGCCGCATTTTAATAAACAGGACGACTGCTTTTGCTATGGTCAGAACGTTTGATTTATGTGTGTGTGTTTATCATTTTATCAGAGCATAATGAAACATAGCTGAATTTGTGTGTTGCATGGGTGAAAGCTTTTAAATTCCGTATGTGTGTGTTTGTGATCGGCCATAAATTGGGAACAGCTTAACCGATTTTCATGATTATTTGGCTCATTCAAACGCACATAGTCGATTTACCGTTTAGTACATTGATTTGAGGTCTGATTGGGGGGTCAGATTTAAAAATGGGGTTTTTTATTTCATTTTAGTACCCTTCTCGAAAACAATACTATTTTTTCTTAAATCTAGAAGTTTTTCTCTTGTTGGTTTTATTTCATAGTAAAATGATAAATCCCGATGTCACTTTTTTGTTTTTCGATTAAGGCTCCCGTTCTTTAGTTATGGGGTTTGAGGTATGGCACCCTTGTATTCGAAATGTTATTCTGACGTTCTGGGAGGCTGCAAGGTTTCACTTGGGGGTTTTCGAGCATGGGAAACTCATTGCCCCTGTAGGTTTTGCTCTGCGCCCCATGGATCCGCGACTCCAAATTTTATTATCCTGGCAGGGTTGTAGCTTGCACTTTGGTGTTCTCGGGCATGTGAAACTCATTGCCGGTGCTAGTTTTGTTCTGTGATTCATGGCTTCGTGGGTATGGTTGGGCATGGCAGTATGGAACCCTCATGCTTTATCGACCCAAAATTCGAAATTTTGTTCTGATGTTCTGGAAGGCTGCAAATTTTCATTTGGGAGTTTTCGGGCAAGGGCATTTCGGGCTTCTAAGTATTCTATGTAGAGCTGATTGGATTGGATGTGCATGCATATGGCGTAGGTGTACCTATACTTCAGTACGGTCTGCAATCCTGATAGAGGTAGCAGTTTTAGAAGAATACATTACATTTAATGTAATATTTGATGTGTTACCGAATACAAACAGTTGTATCAAACTCCACTGAAGGACCTTCCTCCAGGGACCTCTACCACCTGCCATAACTTCTACACCTCTCCTGCCGGCCCCTGCTAGTCTAACTCAGACCTCGGAGCGTCAGCATGTATAACTAACGGTATTTTTGTCACAAGTCGGAGACCGAATATTTAGTACACTAAGTATTTAGCACTTTAGTATTAACTATTTATCATAAAGTATCAGTATATATCGGTATTTATTATTAAGAGTATTAGTAGTAGTATTTATTATCGGTATTTAGTTATTACGAGAACTGATTGACTTTGAGCTGATTGAAAACTGATTACAATTGAATAATTTCATAGTGGGGGCAATATTTATTTGCAGGAACCCCTAAGCATTTCGCTAATGCTCTCGTTTCTGGCTCGCCTATACAATTGCGTCAGTTTGGCCACAAGTGCGTCAGCGCATACGATATGGACCGATCATTCAACGCTGTTTCTCAAGTCGAATACCGAGTAAGTTTTGACTTTACTGTGCACGTACAACAATAATCAAGATATCGCCACATCCCATTGCAGCTAGTGTATATCGCCACATCGCATTGCTGGTGTATATCGCCAAATCCCGTTGCTGGTGTATATCGCCACATCCCATTGCTGTTGTATATCGCCACATCCCATTGCTGGTGTATATCGCCACATCCCATTGCTGATGTATATCGCCACATTCCATTGCTGGTGTATATCGCCACATCCCATTGCTGGTGTATATCGCCACATCCCATTGCTGGTGTATATCGCCAAATCCCATTGCTGCTGTATATCGCCACATCCCATTGCTGGTGTATATCGCCACATCCCATTGCTGTTGTATATCGCCACATCCCATTGCTGGTGTATATCGCCACATCCCATTGCTGTTGTATATCGCCACATCCCATTGCTGTTGTATATCGCCACATCCCATTGCTGGTGTATATCGCCACATCCCATTGCTGCTGTATATCGCCAAATCCCATTGCTGGTGTATATCGCCACATCCCATTGCTGTTGTATATCGCCACATCCCATTGCTGGTGTATATCGCCACATCCCATTGCTGGTGTATATCGCCAAATCCCATTGCTGCTGTATATCGCCACATCCCATTGCTGATGTATATCGCCACATCCCATTGCTGGTGTATATCGCCAAATCCCATTGCTGCTGTATATCGCCACATCCCATTGCTGGTGTATATCGCCACATCCCATTGCTGTTGTATATCGCCACATCCCATTGCTGGTGTATATCGCCACATCCCATTGCTGTTGTATATCGCCACATCCCATTGCTGGTGTATATCGCCACATCCCATTGCTGGTGTATATCGCCAAATCCCATTGCTGCTGTATATCGCCACATCCCATTGCTGGTGTATATCGCCACATCCCATTGCTGTTGTATATCGCCACATCCCATTGCTGGTGTATATCGCCACATCCCATTGCTGTTGTATATCGCCACATCCCATTGCTGGTGTATATCGCCACATCCCATTGCAGCTGGTGTATATCGCCACATCCCATTGCTGGTGTATATCGCCAAATCCCATTGCTGGTGTATATCGCCACATCCCATTGCTGGTGTCATTGTTTACCACCTTTTTCATACCAAATCTATAAAAACCTAATGTTCAGTACTAGCTGCTAGGAGTTACAATGACTGCCAAAAATTACTATCGAGTGTCAAATGAATAGACTTCGAGCGAACATCGAACATTTTTGAGAATAACTTGTGTAGTTTCTAGCAGGTAACTGTCACCTGATTTTAGGGTACCGAATTGCTATTTACCCGTGGGCGAATAGCCCTTTCGAAATTTCAAAAGTTTCAAAATTATTAATAAAAATCATTTTAGCTAACAAAAATGGATTTCGAAAGCAGTGCGAGCGACAGTCGTTATTGGAGAGTATTCTAAATATTTGTTTTAAAGTATTGGAGTGGTCAAAATTGCTATCTGAAACAGATGTACGGTATGATGAATGTCGACATCCATGGAGCGAAATCTTATATAACTTGGGTTCCCAAACTGTCTCCGAAGTACAGTCACGGACAGAAATAAGTGTACAAAAAACGAACGTAAACAGAAATGAACGTTCGAACGTTCGTTTACAAACGAAAGTAAACGTAAAAAATTTACCGTATTATTATAACGATTTTTTCGTTCGTTTATGAACGAACGTAAACGCAGACGCACATTGTAACGGTCGTTTTTTGTGTACCTATTTCTGACTGTGACTGTACCTAGGGGAACCGAACTGGGGACCTCCACGTGGACCCAGTTCCAACGGGGTGTTTGAAAAACGCGAAAATATCCTAAACAGCTGATTCACAATATACAATATTATTCACAGTATACATCGTGTTCACAGTATACAATGATGCACAAATATACAATAATCAGCGAAAAAGTTGCCTTTTTAGTCGTGTATAAAAATACCTGGAGGGCTGAACTGAGAAAAGCCAAAAACACCTGCGGTCCTGCAACGGGGTTCGCCTTGGGGAGGCCGGAACACGTGGAAGCCCCTCCCTAGGAGCGCCAGTATAACACGTTGAGAGTAACGAGGGAACGTCGTGTGAGCAGCGGTTATTTCTGAAGGGTACTGTATACTTATCCCAGAGTCAATAGCCATCGACTTTGTCAAAAGTATGAGACACTTCGGGATTGCTTTGTTAACGTCCGGGGAATGACGCTGTTGTTTTCGGTGTTGCCGCCTAGTTTATGACTGATTTGGTAGGTGATAAACATGACTACCCCTCCCGAATTCCTAAACCACTAAATTGGCACACAACTCGTGCTCCTGGACCATCATAATTACAACCCACCCATGTTATTATACCATCTTGCACCGCGCCTGGAACCAGGACGGGGTCTGAATTAGTGATCCAGGAATCTCTGGAGGACTGAGTCTGATGGTGCAGGAACATGGTTTTGGTATACATAGATCTGATGGGCCAAGAACATGGGTGGGGTTTAATGTGGTGGCCCAGGAACATGTGTGGGGTGCATATTTAATAATTCAAGATCATCTGTGTGGTAGTCATGTTTATGGCATAGCAAGTGGGTCGGAAACATGAGGCTAAGACCGAAAACGACTGCGACGTACCGCGAACGTTAACAAGGCAAAGCTGAATAGTATCGCACTCTTCAGCAGAGTCGAACCGTCATCGACTCTTACTTTAGCAGATTCGAAAGCTGTTCTTAATCAGTCGTCGGTATAAACCGAAACAGGGTAATGTGTTTCGTTATAATTTAGTGCAACCTATAAAACTTACTTACAAACTCTTTATCGAAACCTTCTGCTTTCGGAAAACGAAAATTATTTATTTATTATAAACGAAATCAAGATTGTAGCTCGAACGATATCGTGGACGTTTCCTGCTCATTTTAACGTATTAGTTTATCGGAATTCTTGAAATTGACCGCAGTTGCACTGACAGATTTACCGTTTTATTGAAGACTAAACTAATGTCATACGAAACGTGATTGATGTTTGCGCGTTAAGGCGTGTTCACACGCTCAAACTTTTTGCTCAAATTTTGAGCTAAAAATTTGAGCTCAAAATTTGACAGTAATTTTTAATGAAAAATTGCGATATTTCAAAATTTGAGAACAAAATTTGAGCTCAAAATTTTCAAGTAATGAATCTCGTTGATGATTGGCTACAAGAATATCCTTGAAAAGTTTGAACAGTGTTGTTCACACATTCAAACTTACAAAAAAATGCAAAAAAGATGCTTTCAAATTTTGATCAAAATTTGAGCTCAAATTTTGATCAGAATTTGAGCAAAAAGTTTGAGCGTGTGAACACGCCTTAAGTGAAGGAAACCCATTTGTTTAATATACGTTTCGTATAGTTTTTATTTATTAGATTTTTTAATTTGTTCGATTTTCCAAAATTTGAATTAAAGCAATATTTTATTTTGCGTATTTGCGTGGACTTAAGTTATAGGAAATAATAGTAATAATAACTACTGTTCGAGTGTACATTGTTTGTGTTTTTTCAGTGGAACACTGATCAATCGCCAGTTTCTTTGTGATATGATGGGACAATTGCTCGAAAACGCGTCGCTTGTCAATCCGTCGAATGCCGCTTGGCTACGAACGCAGGCTGATTTTTGTTTTGGTATTGACAGTTTTTATGGAAGCGAGTGTGATTAGGTGCCGGGGATACCAGAGATCGATATTAGCGATCATCCTGTTTAATCGTAGTAAAACCAATTATATGTTCCACTCCTGTTGCACGATCTGCGCCGTATTGTGGACAAGCGATGTGCCGATAGCGAGTAGCTGCAGTGCTATAAAACAAAGTACATTAGTTATTGCGTAATAGACATCGTTCACATGCTGTCATGGCAGCCGATCAGTAGTGGTTGCGGTCAGCATTCTGTTCCCACGACCAAACTTTGTACTCACCATTTCTCACACTACATGATCCGAGTTGGTTCGACCAAATAATTGTCCATTCTGTGCCGGATTGGATCGGGTGTATTGTGAGCACTACATAAAATACAAGTGCGAATAATGGGAACAGATTGGATCAAACGAAATGTGCATACGGCCTACATGTTAAGCTGTGTTGATACGTCAAAATTATTGCTCATAATTTAAGCTGATTCTGTTTAATCAAAATTTGAATGCAATTTGTAATGGAAAATATAGCAGACAACCCTGCTTCAAAATTTGAGCCCAAAGGTCTATTTCTTTGCTTTGATTGGCTAAAACAAAATGCTATAAAAATTTGAACAGTGTTCACACGTCCAAATACGGAAAATGCTTTCATATTTTGATCAAAATTTGAGCAAAAAGTTTCAGATATGATCTCAGCTTTAGTTGCTATTTATTAGAGCCACAGTCACGTCAGCATTATCTAATTTTATGATTAATTTCCATCGTTGTTTGTTATTAATTTTATTGTTTCAGCGGAAGGCGACTACGCAAAGGCATTTCGGTCGTACATGCATTCGATGTTCGTTTCAAGCCACGGTTTTTCGCAGTCGCTCGACAAAACGGCCCTCGATGCTGATTGGAACGACACGATGTTTGCCAATCTAATCAAGTGTGCCACAACAGTCAAAGCTTATACACAAGTAATTGAGCACAATAATTATGGTTCTTTTAATGGCCACCGACATTGAATGACATCAGCCGCGGATGCTGTGAAGTTATGTGTTAGCTGAGTTTGTCGTATAATGTACGATTGCACGTGCGTTGTTATTCGCTCATTAGCTATAATCTAGCAACAAGTGTTTAATTATAATTAGCTCAGTGGTTGCATACACCACTTCTAGCAATGCAATTGGAACGGTATTATTGTCGCCCGCTTGTGTTTTTTTCTCAGACATTGGATTGTACGCCGATTAATTCGGGCATTCATGTGTAAATGGAAGCGAGGTTCCAAACTCGCTCATGGACAGACAAATTTTGAGCAATGATGTGCTGGAATGGAAATTTAGCAGCAGCTGAATTAAGAATGAAGAATAAAATTATAACACGTTACAAATTTTTGATCAAACAACTACATCCTTAGAAACAAAATAAATTATATTAAATTAATGATTTAAATAAAAAATTTAATCACAAAGTGCCAAAATCCCGGATATTCCAAGATCGTAGAACCGATTCTGTATTAACTGAAATGATCAGGTGAAGTTGCATTTGAACAAGCGAGCGGTGTAGTTATTAAATATTAGTTTAATTTAGTTGAACATTAATATATTTAAATTATTATGTTTCGAGTTTAAAAATTTTTCCGAAAAACGAATTTCGACTAAATAATTTAGCGCTGTAGGCGTCTGTAAACTGTTTTTAAAACGTCACATTTTTTTTTCGCTACTAAAATGTTTTTAAAACTGAGTTAAAATGCACTGAAATTAAATCTTTTTTGGCGGCTAAAATTATTTTAAAACTGATTTAATATGCACTGAAATTAAAACTTTTTCGCCGATAAAATGATTTCAAAATTTATTTAAAATGCACTGAAATTAAATCTTTTTTGGCGGCTAAAATTATTTTAAAACTGATTTAAAATGAACTGAAATTAAACAACATTGACTGAGAGCGCTATTTCTGACGAACATTGCCGATTACACATATTGATAATCGTTTCTTGGGAACGCTGGCACTGATCAATGCAAGAATGATTATTGCAAGAGGTAGGTAAGAAACTTCCGTCGGCTGTTTTTCCAAAAGAAATCGATACCTGTGAATGATAATACATTTATTAAAAAACAAATTATCACGCAGGTTTTGTTCAAGGCCGAATAAAATGTTTTCACTTATTGCTCCTCAGAGGAAAGCAATACAACAATCGCTTGCTCCAAAAGTCCGGTTCCCCGGAGCCGGAACCGACGTCGACCTGCTGTATTCAAAAAAATTAGCTCTATAGCTCCCGTCACAGACTACGACTCAAAAATTCGCCGCTACAATACAGAGTCGTCTTATTGAGAGCTACAACTTTGCGATTTACACCACTTTACTGTATAATCAACCCGAGCTGTAGCATAAAGTTTAAAATATTCCCCCAAATGTATGAAATATTCTATATCTTTGCCGTGATTTATGCTCGCGCCGAATTACTGGATAACTCATTCAACACGATTGCTTTATTGTCTATTGCTTTCTTCCATTTTCAGTTTACTTATATGTAGAGGTGTGAAATGAGTCTATAGATTTTCTTCGTTGCTGATTGTTTTCTTCCATTTTCAGTTTACTTTGTAGAGGTCTGAAATGAGTCTATAGATTTTCTTCGTTGCTGATTGCTTTCTTCTATTTTCAGTTTACTTTGTAGAGGTCTGAAATGAGTCTATAGATTTTCTTCGTTGCTGATTGCTTTCTTCCATTTTCAGTTTACTTTGTAGAGGTCTGAAATAAGTCTATAGATTTTCTTCGTTGCTGATTGCTTTCTTCCATTTTCAGTTTACTTATGTAGAGGTCTGAAATGAGTCTATAGATTTTTTTCGTTGCTGATTGCTTTCTTCCATTTTCAGTTTACTTTGTAGAGGTCTGAAATGAGTCTATAGATTTTCTTCGTTGCTGATTGCTTTCTTCCATTTTCAGTTTACTTATATGTAGAGGTGTGAAATGAGTCTATAGATTTTCTTCGTTGCTGATTGCTTTCTTCCATTTTCAGTTTACTTTGTAGTGGTCTGAAATGAGTTTATAGATTTTTTCGTTGCTGATTGCTTTCTTCCATTTTCAGTTTACTTTGTAGAGGTCTGAAATAAGTCTATAGATTTTCTTCGTTGCTGATTGCTTTCTTCCATTTTCAGTTTACTTATGTAGAGGTCTGAAATGAGTCTATAGATTTTTTTCGTTGCTGATTGCTTTCTTCCATTTTCAGTTTACTTTGTAGAGGTCTGAAATGAGTCTATAGATTTTCTTCGTTGCTGATTGCTTTCTTCCATTTTCAGTTTACTTATATGTAGTGGTCTGAAATGAGTATAGATTTTCTTCGTTGCTGATTGCTTTCTTCCATTTTCAGTTCACTTATGTAGAGGTCTGAAATGAGTCTATAGATTTTCTTCGTTGCTGATTGCTTTCTTCCATTTTCAGTTTACTTATATGTAGAGGTCTGAAATGAGTCTATAGATTTTCTTCGTTGCTGATTGCTTTCTTCCATTTTCAGTTTACTTATGTAGAGGTTTGAAATGAGTCTATAGATTTTCTTCGTTGCTGATTGCTTTCTTCCATTTTCAGTTTACTTATGTAGAGGTCTGAAATGAGCCTATAGATTTTCTTCGTTGTTGATTGCTTTCTTCCATTTTCAGTTTACTTATGTAGAGGTCTGAAATTGGTCTATAGATTTTCTTCGTTGCTGATTGCTTTCTTCCATTTTCAGTTTACTTATGTAGAGGTCTGAAATGAGTCTATAGATTTTCTTCGTTGCTGATTGCTTTCTTCTATTTTCAGTTTACTTTGTAGAGGTCTGAAATAAGTCTATAGATTTTCTTCGTTGCTGATTGCTTTCTTCCATTTTCAGTTTACTTATGTAGAGGTCTGAAATTGGTCTATAGATTTTCTTCGTTGCTGATTGCTTTCTTCCATTTTCAGTTTACTTATGTAGAGGTCTGAAATGAGTCTATAGATTTTCTTCGTTGCTGATTGCTTTCTTCCATTTTCAATTTACTTATGTAGAGGTCTGAAATGAGCCTATAGATTTTCTTCGTTGCTGATTGCTTTCTTCCATTTTCAGTTTACTTATGTAGAGGTTTGAAATGAGTCTATAGATTTTCTTCGTAGCTGATTGCTTTCTTCCATTTTCAGTTTACTTATGTAGAGGTGTGAAATGAGTCTATAAATTTTCTTCGTTTCTGATTGCTTTCTTCCATTTTCAGTTTACTTATGTAGAGGTCTGAAATGAGTCTATAGATTTTCTTCGTTGCTGATTGCTTTCTTCCATTTTCAGTTTACTTATGTAGAGGTCTGAAATGAGTCTATAGATTTTCTTCGTTGCTGATTGCTTTCTTCTATTTTCAGTTTACTTATATGTAGAGGTGTGAAATGAGTCTATAGATTTTCTTCGTTGCTGATTGCTTTCTTCCATTTTCAGTTTACTTATATGTAGAGGTCTGAAATGAGTCTATAGATTTTCTTCGTTGTCATTAGCAATACAATGTAACTGAACGAAGTAGGACTACAAACATA
>JASANE010001194.1:0-17608 GCA_030248225.1 Trileptium ribeirensis
CGGTCTCAAATACCCGTAAATACTCAATTCTCGCACTCTGTTTTTTAAATCCGGTTTGCAAAACAGCTACCTTTCGAATCTACCCCGTAGTTCAACCGCGTTTAGCGTCGATCGACTAGGGCTTCAGTGTCTACTGAACGACGAGTTACTCAGAACTTCTCTATGCAAATTATTTTACGCAAAAAGGGTTTTGGATCAGCGAGATTATGGCACGTCTGAATCATAGAGTACCCGTGGGGTTATAGCAAAATATCCCTTTCGTTCAAATTAGCTTCCCTTGCTTGGAGGTACGTGCGCTAGAATTAGTTAAGCAATGTTACCTTCAATACGCTTATAAACTGATCCAAACATTCACTTAAAACAACATACATACAATTCGGGGTATGCTATAAGACAGTAAGTCGAAGCAAAATGTAATGCTACATGATACAAATGTTATAAACCATATAGTGACCATCGTTTCAATTCGATCAACACTGTTCACGATAGTTCAATTCCGTCCGCTCGACGATGTATCCGAATCACGACGTCCCGTAACTGGTTGATCAATGACTCCGATCGGTTGTGTCACCCAGTACGATCCAATGCTGACACCGAGCGCAATGCTTCGTTTTACCGTTACCCTCGTACGACGCGGTGAATACCAGCGGAATGTCCAGTATCAGAGCAGATCGTTATTATATGATCGTACGTGTCGACTCCGATGAACGCAAAGTGTCACCGCTAGCACGATAGTTCGTTATCAGTTAGCAGGAGAGGACCCAATTAATCAGGGCTAGGCGAGAACAGCGAATTGTTTGCGATCAGCTCGTAGGCTCGAGTCCTGGTATTTGTCAACAGCAGGTCGCTCGGTTGAAAGAAACCACGGCAGTTAACTGGAGTATTGTAACACAATTAGTCCGACTCTGACAAAATTCAGTACCAACAATAGCTGCTTTAACACGTCAAGTTATCACAAAAAGATTGATACTTTTCCTGAAATGATAACTCCAAATCGGTAGTCACCAATCACATGCAGTATATTAATACCAAATCGACATTTCCTAACGAACACCTTTATTCTCGTTGACATCGTACAGCGGCCCGTTGTTTCATTCCCGATTGGTGCATTGCTCACACAGTCTAATGGGCTCGATACTACCTCAGACTTCAGATCAGCGACCCAAATGGGCAGATCAATAGCTCGGTAATCGAACTCAACGAAACTCTATCTGGCTACATCAAGCCCATAGCACATGTGAGCCTTCCTATCGCCGACAGCACATTTAACAACCTTTGATAGCATGTACACAATTCTACACTAAGAGGTTACGCAAAGCAATTTCAATAAATCTACCATGGCATGTAGCATCTATGCGTCTTTCACACAGAAGTGCGTGCACGAACTGCACACCGTAGACGCGGCGCGCAACGATTTCACGCAAAATAAAGATAACTTCTTTCCATTGCACGCAAAATAAAGATAACTTCTTTCCATTGCACGCAAAATAAAGATAACTTCTTTCCATTGCACGCAAAATGAAGGCAACGGCTTTCCATTGCCCGCAAAATGCTAATAACGCGCTTCTATTATGACATGTTGAGTGAAATATTGCTGACTATTACTATGCGGCTAAAGCAATGGTCGCTTCTATATCTAAATCTTGCGTGCAGTGGTTGATACAATATCTACAACAACGTGCAATCGCATCAACCATATCTGCATCTTTGTGCAATTAGCAAAGGTAGCGTCTATATTGGAAATATTAAAAATGGTTCAATCCAAGACCCAAACATTCATTTTATGGCTATCCGTGTTCATGTATACAACAATATTTCCGACGTTGAACACTATCTTATATTTTACTTATGTATTTAAATGTTTACATAAAACCAAAGCTACGCGTATAATTATATTTGCAAAGCACTATTGACTTATTTTATTTAAAGGCAAGGCCTGCGAAAATTGTAACAATTATAGGCATATACAATCTGTTATGTTAGACTGATGTGGCGATTGATGTCAATCGATGAATTTGGTGGACATTCGTACGCAGTGATATTGACATCAACGATAGCTTATTATTACACATACGCAGTAGGAAAATTATTTCACATTATTGTGAGAGGATTTGTTGGTGTATCGTGTAATTCTTGGCAATTTTGTGTAGTCCTCTTTGTGAGTTGCTTAGTCCTCGCGTAAATTACTTTATAAGGAATTCGCGTTCGTGTGCAATTTATATATGCACCCTTATTGAAATTGCTGTGTCAATAAAATTAATATAGCCAACTTACAAATGATTTGGAATTGAAGCAAGTGCATTTAGAGAATATTGTTTCTTCATTACTGCTGCGATATAAACTATTGTGTACTAGGACCAGTTCTGGCCCTAAGGGATCCCAGCTGCACCACTGTTCCTTTCAATGTGGTGCCCGGACAACCCCGGCTTCTACGACTCCCCGGTGATCTCTGCGACGACCTGAGGGAACCGCTTAGCTTAGTAGGCTGCCGGCGGGTTAACCAGGGTGTTCGGCCTGGCCCCTATTCTGGCCCACGTATCTAGTGGTACGAAGGTCCCCCGAGGGAGAGTCAACCCCTAAGCCTGCTCACAGGTAATAAGGCTGACTCGCCTTTCCCTCAATCCTACTTGAATCCTTGACCTCAACTGGTGGTGATTATTCCTATTTCGGTCCAAGGCTATTACCGATTTCTTAATGGGTAAAGCCGAATCTAGTTTGCGGGACTACCTAAAGGCCGTCTCGCTTGTGACTCCGATTCCCAAATTCCCGGACGGTGAACTCCGAGCAATCACTTTTACTAGGTATGGGGAATGCCCACCCATCTTATAATGATTTAATAATTCCTACCCTATGGTAATTTAGTCGTTGTATCGCTGAGGTAAGCATTTTACACCCTGACATTTTATTAACATATAACAACATGACAGTAATTATGACATCGTGCCCCAAATATCTGTACACAAAAAGGGGTACCTCGCAGTGTACCCTATATACATACGTACATGTGATTACGGTGATGCGAATTCTGATTGATCCCCAAGCGAAAATCAATACCGCTTGCACCTGTGTTCTGCTCCCCGTGGACTGCCTTACCCGCCTGACAGGACATAAAGACAAACCTTCTTGGCTGACCGTGTGTTGACTTCACCTGTGAAAATTCTGGGCCATTTGGCACTCTCCTGCCTATAACTTCCTTTCACTTTGCACTCCATTTTGTACTATGTCATGAGGCCGGACGTCAGCTGCGGGTTACTTGCAATGAAAGTTTGTCACCTACTCTGCGTGCGCTAGGGTCAGCTTAAAACACGGGTCGTCGTCAAAAGAGGGATGCGCTGCCGCGTCTCCCGAAATTTGTTGCCTTATAAAGCCCTTTCGAGCTGTTGGTTTGACATGAAAAGGCGGCGCTATATCGAAACCCACCGTGTCTAAACGGTTTATGGGCTCGCGCCTATAAATTTCTTTCACAGAAAAGGCTGGGGAAACAATCACTTTGTAGTCTTCTCAGGGTCGTCGCTCGACTAACGGGTGCGAGCACAAGAATTGCCTTAGAATTTGACTTGCCTATATGCTGCAGCTGACTCCGTCTCGTTTCCTGTTTTGGTCATGCTCCTCTCCGAGCGTCTTTAATTTAGCTGAAGGCCCGCAGTCATTCGCCAGCATGGACAGGGCACGTGCTGCCGCACCCTCAACGAATTGCTCAGTATGAGTACCAAAAGAGACTGGTTGTGATCTAAGCTTTAAAACACTTCGGATACCCCTGCGTGGTTAGAATAGAAGATTCGTAAAGCCATGAAAACGGGACAACAACGCGCGAAAGGTCCTGATACGTCACTCCCTATGGAGCAGCCGCATCGACCCAACGATAGTTGTTCATTTTTAAAAATACGTGACGGAGTGGTCTACCGTGTCTAAACGGCCTGAGACCCGTCTTAAATTTTGGGGTTAGGTAACTGACATTTTTATTCGGAGCGGCACGAGACTCAGAATAGTAGCTCGAATTTCTGGGTCTAGCGTCAGGGGTTCCGTTCTTAATTTCTCTTGAAGGCTCCACGCGTGCAAATGACTGCGTCCGTTCTGAGCGGACCGCTCTCTCTCTCTCTCTCTCTTCTTTCCCATTATTGGGTCTTTAAGGCGTGTGACCTGGAGTCATTCTTGTACTTTTCCTATACTTAGACTCGACTCAAGCTACGACCTCGAGAACGGGCGCAGATGGAGCATGAGTCAAAAGAAGCTCCATTGTCCTTGTAAAATCTGTTGAAAATCGTAACGTTTGATGCCAATTTGTGGCGGAATCCTAAACCAATGCATGCAAATTACCAAAGTCTTCTACCGTGTCTAAACGGCCTGGAAGACTAGTTTTGAAACAACTTAATCGTGGACTCGGTAAACGAAATGCTCAGGGTCCAAATGCTCGAATTTTGGTGGGGAAAGCCTAGCGCTATCTTGTGCTTATGCTCAATTCTTATCTGCCTCAGCGGCTGCCTCCAGGTCAACACGCTACTAAAGTTTTTATTCTAAGAACACTTTGCTTCAACTTAGTACCCCTCCCGTGTGTATTCCTTATCCCCTAACCCTTTCACATCACTAACATTCGCCCCCGGGTCTAAAACGAAATGGCGACCCGGCGAGCGGGGAACCAGTCGAGCTTTAAGATTTTCCTAACAATTTTGGCGTGCGCTCTGCTCAGCTGCGTTGGGACCGCACTTACGGGTGCGCAGGGGCATCCGTCGGACGCACCAGCACCCATAAGGGCGACCCCTCCTAATCAATTTTGAAGCCAGAAAAATCACCAGGGGAACCTCCGTCCTGTTTCTACACAGTAGGATGCACCCCCGATCGAAGAGAAGAAAACAAAATCAAAGAGCATAAATTTCAAAATAACCGAATAAAAGGCGACAACCGCCTGGAAACCAAAAAGAAGCAGACCACTTGGTCTGTGCCAAACTCGACTGGCTCCGACGCTGCGTCGGGCCTTCTCCTTTTATACCCCTGGTTTGCCCCCCTTGTTGGTACCCTGTCACAAGAAGCGCCAAGACAATTTTGAAAGCTTAAGATTTTGAAATTAATGTGTCGTGTCGCCGTTTCCATATAAACACAAATGTGAGCCAAAGATAACAATTTATACAAGCCGAAAATAACAACTAATACAAAAGGCCTATAATATAGCCGCCCAAGTCGCCAATCTGACAACACGAAAACAACACAGTTTCTCTGGTCAACAATGTTTTATTAATCGGTCAACAGCAAGCGGCCCCCTTTTGTGGCAACAAGCGGGAGAGAAACGACAAAACCTCGCGCTGGTCGGTTCAGCGCTCATAAAGCTGACAATTATACGGGCGCTTAGGGCGCCTTAATTGTAACAGGATTTGAATATAATTTTAGTGATTGCGGACCAACGGAAGACAGTAGGCGGCCGGGGGTGGGACCAGGTTCACGCCCTGGCTGGTCGCCTACGGATAGAAATGTTAAATTTAACGTAGCTCCCATAGGTGGCCTGTTAGAGGCCGTTTTCTGCGAATTAAAATAGAAAATTTTGGTGTCCCGAGAGGGTTCTCAGGGTCCTGCTCGGACCGGTTAAGATAAGTGGCCCCGGTTTTCGGTTAGATAGTTAGGGTAAGACCCAGTGGAGGTGTGGAGACCGAGAAATTGGGGAGTTTTAGTTATTTCTGCGGAGATAGGGGACTTTGAAAAATGGGTGTTTAAACGCTCAGTTGGGGGTCCCTAACTACTTACCGGTAAGGGCCAGCTTGGCCCGATTGCCAGATTTTGAAGCCTTAGGGAACCCTATTAACGATGTGATAAGCCCACTTGGCCTTAGATGTCCAGAAACTAGTAAAATTTTGCTTTTAAGTAGGCCTTATAAAATTTACGCTTGAGTTGAGTTCCTTCGCTTTTCTGCCCCTAAAATTTGATTGCTCGCTTTACTTATTGATTTAGTTATTCCGCAACCGCATGCCAGGATGGGTCCTCTAGATCCGAACTGAAATAGGAAAAAAAAACTCTCCCCGTTTGAATTTTGGATAAAAATTTTGCGTAATGTTCAAACCCATCCAGACACGCGGCGCTACATCTTTTTTTTCCATAAAACGTACAACAATACAACATTCCATATTACACGAATATGACATTATTGAATCCACTTAGGGTCGACCGGATACTACACTGAGTAGCGGGAGTATTCTGTTGTGGTGCCAAAATCAACCCGTGCACCTCGGGCGGGTGGAGCGTGACGATACGACATATTATATCCATGACATATTTTATTTTTATAACAACGATTAACGATACACAACATAGTAATCCGGTCACGCTCCACCGGTATCCGATCGCCCGTCGCACCCATTTTCCCAACTTTGACCTTAATTTAGCGGATTTTCCCTATTTGAATATCTTGTTGAAATCCCTAAAATTTCGGGCTGTTACATTGTACATAGTCGTTAAAGAACGACGTGCAGTTCAAACTATAATTGTCTGACGAGAATTAAAGAAATGCAAGCTAGTAGATAGCAATATAGATCAGTGGAGAATATAGCAGTTATAGATCAGCGAATGATATAGCTCGCCGGAAAGGTAAATCTCCAAAGTAAATCACTTGTTAGCCACTACTCGACAATTTGCATTCCATCTGAGTCCCAGAGGGCGAAATTTTGGTATTTTCATTAAAGCTGAATCACTGTAACAATTAAAAATATGTGTATTTAACATATATTTCACCTATCGTGCTTTTTAAGCATGAGATACGTCGAGAACCACCAAAAAAATTTTGATCACCCTTTCGCCCCATCCCCTTTTATCTATCGTTGATATATATGATATGTAACTATTTAAAGGCTACAGTATTAATTATTGTGATCTGCCAAATTATTTTATTTGACAATCTAGTAAAAAGCAATCGAATGCCCCAACCCCCCGCTCTAATCTGTTCTTTTTTCTAACGTTATAACGTACCGCGCTTCAGGGTTACTTGCGCCCTCTTTTTCAATAAGTTGTGTCGTGCATATTGCCAATAACATTACACGGCATTTGTATATGCAGTCGGTAATATTGCATGGTAGCTTGTAGTTGTGGTCACGGTCTCTAAAACTGCACACATTTTCTAGACATTGTAGTCCCATTACCTGCAACATGTACATATAGGCACTACCATTGCACAAACAATCGACATGGTTGCTGCGATGGCACGTTGTTGTAGGTATGGTATCAACCATTGCACGCTCGCTATAAATATAGACGCTACCTCTGCTAATTGGACAAAGATGCAGATATGGTTGATGTGATTGCACGTTGTTGTAGATATGATATCAACCATTGCACGCAAGCTATAGATATAGAAGCTACCATTGCGCTAGCCGCATAGTAATAGTCTGCCATATTTCACTCAACATGTGGTAATAGAAGCTCGTTATTAGCATTTTGCGGGCAATGGAAAACCATTGTCTTCATTTTGCGTGCAACGGAAAGAAGTTATCTTTATTTTGTGTGCAATGAAAAGAAGTTATCTTTATTTTGCGTGAAATCGTTGCGCGCCGTGTCTACGATAGTTAGTTCCAGTGGGGAAACACAATATTTAACGTGAAATTCCGTTCAGTGATTCATGCCTGGCTATCAATAGCGGACACAGGGTGGTGTAGGAACACAGCCTAGAGAGCACGTGGGGAATGAAAATTCCGGAGCGCATTGAGCGGAAGGGCGACAGCGGATTTAGCGGGGTACAGGTGGCGGGGATTCGGTACGAGTTCAAACACCGACGGTGTACACGAATATTCGACAAGTATGTGCCCTGTGGTAACAAGCACTGCGCTTAAAGTTGCCGGACTCTGCTGAGCGGGACAAAATCTCATATAAATCTAGCAAAACCAAATCGCTTGAATACCAGAAACACCTTGAAGATTTACTGTTCAGTTCCCTTTTAGCAGTACAAAATTTCTATAAAACACCCTCCGAGTATGCACGATAAAATATACGAGAATTTTCACATACATGTATATACATCACCCAATCGGGGTGCATACGACAATTTGCTTTTCACCTATTTCGAGGGGACATGAGCATTCCACGACCAAATTTCACGCGGTAAACATCTATGGTTTCGTTCTACTATTTGGCCGTCGATAAATTTTGACGAATACTCTTGATGCTGTGGAAATATTGAAATCCGCCCTGCTGTTGGGAAAACCCAAAATTCTACTAACTGGCGCTACCGCCCAGGCACCCCGAGGCATTCCTTCCCCGCGTCTGCATGGCAAAAGCTCCCCGGAGTGAACAGAAGACCCAGCTAGAACGTTGACTGATCGAAACTGGTTAGAATAAGTAGGCAAAATTTTGACCTCGCTTTGAATGTTGGAATCGGCACCTACAAGGAGCAAAAGGGTTATGCGCAACGGACAAGACGGCGCGCCGCGTAGGTCGTAAATTTAACTCCAAGCTGGAACAAAAGCGGGGTGAAATTTTAGTCGAGCCCGAGCAAGGGTTGGGTAGAATTTTAACGGGACCGACGTAATGGCAAAGTAAATCCAGTTGACCCTAAATAGATGTTAGGTAATCGTTTGATTCATCCTACATAATTGTCCGATTGACCTTTGATTTAACCTACCTCAGCGTCAGGTAAAGTTTTGATTGACCCTAAGAGAGTTTTAACTGCATCTTAGGCAGAGCTCTACTTAACCTGGATAACGCTAAGTAAACCGCTGGTTATCCTTGAATAAATAAACTTTCGTCTAAAGGCCGTAAGTTGCGAGCATTGACAGCGTAAATTTGCACGACGCTAGCATTTTACAACTTTGGAGCACTCACGACTATAAACTTGCTAACACTCCCAGGACCGGTGCAGAAATGGCCCTGGGAGTGGAGAACCAGTCGAGCATGAAACAGCCTTTAATTCGAATTTTATCCGAAGTCTATCAGTTCTGAATTTTCGTGCGCGGGCGCGACACTTGCGGGAGCCCGGGGCATCCATCGGACGCCCCAGCGCCCGCAAGGGCAGTCCCTTGGTTGAAATATAAACTACGAAAACTCGCAATTCGAAAGGCCCCGGGTGGAACTCTTCCGCACGTCTGCATACCGAAGAGTCCACCCAGGCAAGAAGCAAGCCAAGCAAAGAAAAAAATCGAAAAGGCAATGAAAAGCACGGCGACAACCGCCGTCAAAATACGTCAAAATTTCTCGAGTAAACAGCTCGACTGGTCCCATTTTCCAGCCGCGTCTATCCCTTTTATATCGACCGTTGCCCCCCTTTCGTTGCCGCCGCATACTCTAGACGCTCAAATTTTCAAAACTTTTAAAACGTACCAATATGCCATACCAATAAAGTAAACCCTACTTTGAAATATACCAAACTTAGAAGATACACAGACATTGGTATTACAACCAAAGTGTAGCGACAAAAATATAGCAATATTGCCCTGGCTGCTGCATATATATATTAAACCAGCCCTTAGTGGGCGCGCGACAACAACAACAGAACGGCCAACAGCATACGTGGCCGAGGCTCGCCAAGAAAAACAAAACCGCCCGCTGGTCGGTGCGGCAAAAATTTAGCAGAAAAATATAACGGCGCTCAGGGTGCCGTTTTCTCATAGGGATATCGGCACATTTTTGCCGATATCTCGTGATCTTTCAAACAGTAGGCGGCCGGAGGCAGGACCAGAATCATGCCCTGGCAGGCCGGCTACTGATGAGAATTTAATATTTAAGGTATCTTCCACGGGAGGCCCGCTAGAGGCCGATTTAGGCGCCCAAAAAGTAAAATTTTGGGGTCCCATTTAAGTTTAGAGGATCCTGCGCGGACCCGAGGGGTGGGCGGCCCCGGTTTTCAGGTAAACGGTTAAGGTGAGACCCGATAAGTGTCCCGGGTTCCAAAAATCGTGGAATTTGGATTATTTTGGGTGTCCTTTTAGGCTTAGAAAACTGGAGGCTTAAGCGCCTGTTCGAGGGTCCATAAGTAGTTAGGGGATCCAAATTTTCAGACCCGCCGGGACAATTTGACACCCCAGCAGTGTCCTTAAGAAGGTTCAGTCACCCCCGTTCCTTTAAAATTTGTAGGAAACCCAAAAATTGAGGTTTTTTGTGTCGCACCCAAAAATAATGTCTTAGAAAATTTTTGTATCCTGAGGGGCTCTATTTTAGTTCGCTTAGGCCGAGGATCTTGAGCACCAATACATTTCTTGAGCTCGTCCTAGATCAAATGTAATATATATAAAGACACCATATATAAAATGAGTATCAATGCACAGCAGATATTAAGTAGTGATGATCCTTTGGCGTGTGCGCCGAAATCAGGCAGGAGGCGACCATTTTCCTTGAACGCCCAAAAGTTCTGTAATATTCATTGGTCCCTGGCCTTTCCGAACGCACACCCGTACCTCGCGCAACATCATGTATAATATAATGCACAAAACATTTTATATACAGAGTACGACATTAATTTTTTTCACGAGGATCGACCGGGCACCCCTAATAGTTATCCCTGCCTTTCATATTTGGTGCCAAAATCATCCCGTACACCGTCGGGTGGTTAGAGTGTGACCGTACGGATACAACACAACGATATACAATTGTTTATTTCATAACAAAAACAATAATACTGCACAATGATCATCTTATACTTGGGTCACACTCCACCGGTGTCCGGCCGTCCGTTCCCTTCATTACCTATAATCTTAGCACACCTTTAATGTTTTGTCATTCTCTAAAGAATTGGGCTGTTACAATATACATGTCTACCATAAAACCAAAATGTGGAAGCCAACTTCTATTTTGATTTTTAGGTTCCAAACTCTAGGAAATTTTAAGAAAAAGGCGCCAAAAATTTGGCATTAAAATTGTCGCTTTTCAGACAAAAATGTTATATATTTTTGCTTGCATGTATGCAATAATCACTTGGTAAATTCAGCGTAGGTATGCAACCGGGTTTTTTGGTCAACAATATGTTCTTTTGAACATAATTTCTTAAAATTGAACACCAGATTTAAAAATGACCATATAAATGAACAGGAACAGGTTCTTTTCCATTATCCCCAAGCCCGCGTTTGCCCAAAAACGGTCAGATTCTGGAAATTTTGGTATTTTTGTGATCCTCAGGACATTCTCTGATTGCATTCAAAAAATCGAATTTTTAAAATTTTAGATTTTTTCGGGTCCCCAGGGGAACCTATAACCCTTGGAAACCCAAAAATTGTTTTTCTCTTAAAAATTGGATTTTTAACCATCATTTGACGCGGCTTGAGAGCTGAGTATAATGGTGTTATTTTTAACGCGATCCGATAAAAGCATCCTAAGTTATGGCCAAAACTGTTCAATTGCTGAGCCTCTCAACCTCCGATAGTTTTTGGCCATAACTTAGGAGCCGGTTACCGGATCCCGTTAAAAATATCACCGTTCGATTCAGCGTCAAGCCGCTAAAATTTTTTAAGATCTAACTTTTAAGAAAATTTTTTTTGGGTTCCCAAGGGGGGATTCTTGGGACACCAAAAAAATCTAAAATTTTAAAAATTCAATTTTTTGTCTAAATGATCAGGCGAGATCTCGAGGATCACAAAAATAACAAAATTTCCAGAATGTGACCAATTCTGGGCAAACGCGGGTTGGGGGATAATGGAAAAGAACCCAGGAACATTTAACACTACCAAAACCATCGTTAGAAACCGAGTTTTATTTGCAATACTTATGACTGTATGATTCGCAATGTTCATAAACTATTATTCTTATGTATATAAAGCAGTACATCAGACACGTTATGTATGCATATATAGCCCGTATATGTATGTATATGTGTAATACACTCACATATACGTACGTAATATACCCACATATACCTATGTAGTATGTGCTAGCTTGGTTACGTATAAGGGCATATCTAAGCCGTCATAGCTAGTTGTAAAATAATGCTTAAAAATGAACACTCACGGTTATAAATGACCAAATTTTTGAACAGTACAATTTTTGAAAAAACCCTGGTGTATACTGTTGCATTATCGAACTAAGGTTAAATCTAACTGTTGCGCAATAATAAGCATATTGTGCCACTGTTCATTATTCGTAGCTGAAATAAAAAGCTTCTAGGCTAAATGTCTGAAGCGTCAATGAAATGGTGGCTCAAATATCCTGTCCAGAAACTGCAGTTTGACATATTTCGCGTACTCTACTGTTATAAAATATTACCCAACAATAACTTAATAGCAGCATATCCACCATATTAGCTAAAATTGAGGTCATGAGCCACAGTGACTAAGTTCTTAGCTCACTCTGTTAACTGCACGATTTTTCTATTTATACTGTCGTACAATACTTGAATTAAGTTCCCACTTATGTATAGAAATGAACCATTTGACGGCTGAAAATTCATAATATCATAATACAATATGATGTCATAGGAAAATTGAAATTACTTCATTTTGAGTCAGAAAATAATCAATTATACATAAAAAAACTAATTAGGCAGCTGGACGCGTCCTTGTGACACTCCAGATTTCATGTTTTCGCTGCTTGGCTAGATACAATTTAGCATTAAGGCGGAAAGTGTCTGTTTGACAAACACAAAATATCTAATCTATGTAGCAAAAGTCGTAAAATGCCGCAGTATTAAGTGTTTTCTAAAATTTAGTCGCTGGCTTTTGATCCTGACACAAGTCCTTCGATAATGAAAACTGCAAACGGTCTATGCGCGGACATTTGAGCCGTGTTTTCGCAGATTCAAACTAAGATATAATCGATTTTGAAAAGATCATTGGTCGCTAATTCAGCACGTTTTCATCTTTACAAAATTACATTTTAATATTTACTACAGAATAAAAAGATAATTAATGAGCATAATATTCCGCCCACACAGTGCAAAAATTGTATACGCATTGTAAATGTTATATAAATAAATAATTAATGCAACGAGTATCACAGACAATCGACAAAATTTATAAATACGCACAAGAGCACAGCAAGAGGTTGCAGCACTGAAGCCCCTTCCTTGGGGGCACCCCAATTTGCTCGTAGCGACCGCCCCCCCCAACTTTTGAGTAGCGCGCTAAGCAGCTGAACAAGCATAAATCAACCTGCCCTTAATTACCTAGGAGAACGATTTGAAGAAAGTTGCTGTACAATATTTAATTCAAGACATATTCTCAAACAACAAAACAATCATTTATAAATAAAATGAATTTTAAGTTTAAAACAGCATATTAGGATACAAAATTCGATGTTATTGGCTTACATTCAGTATTTTCCACACTTTTAGGGCTGAGTCTATCTAAATTTGTTGTTTCGTTATAATGCGCAAATTAACTAAGGTTTATACAAATTGTTCAGACATGCAAAACATATGTAACTACAACATAACTTGCATTAAAATCTTAATGATGTTGTTGCCTGACAACGCAGCTAATTCGAGTGCATTTTAATTTACGTTCCCGTTCTAATAGTAGTAAAGTAGGTTTGACTCAAAAAGTATTGGCCAAATCAAATAGATACTCCATAAATATCAAATTACGGACTACTGGGAAGGCCTGTGGAAGGGAAATATGAGATGTCAAGGGCACACTTGTTACAAAACGGCGATCAACACTTGATGTGATAAAATATCGGTTGAGATGAAACGGATCCTACATGCAATGAAGCTCAAATCCAGCCATCGTAAAAATTCGAAAATTACAGAATTTCAATGTTGGGACAAAACAGACTCTGTCAATACTGCCGTTATTGCTCAAATATTAGTATGCCTGTTGTTTAAATGTCAAAATAAGACTGAAAGCAAAAGGTAAACGGTGAAAACTTTGCCTTATTCAAAGGATGGCTGCTAAATATAGAAAGCCAATGTTCTAAAAAATTTAAGCATTTTAAATGATCAAACAAAAACCGAGAGCTTAGGTGATACTTCAACCTCCGCAATTTGCCCAGCTATCAGATTTATTACACATCCGGATAGTATCGTCGGCACCGCCATTGTAATATTATTGCAATCATTAACGGCTTAGTTTATAAGTTTAAAGCTAGGTTTGAAATTTACATTAACAGATACATTCAAACCAAATTTACAACGATGTAAATCCGAAATTCGTTTTTACTTCACCTCAAGTCTATTCGGTATAAAACAAAACTAATTCAAGAACAAATTAACATCAGCTCACTGAAAACAAATCTATAGCGGTTCTTCTAAATAAAACTTGGAAACATAAATGTCAAACAATAGTACATGTATTCATCAACAAAATTTAACATGCTTTTCAAAATTCCGCAATTTATAACACTGCATCTCGTTGCATACAACTAGTAATTCGCATGGATGGTGAGCGAACACGGTTTCATTTTTAAGTTATCATTTTGTTTAATCACCTGTAACAGATTACGTTTGACGCATAGACCACCCAAAAACCTCTGGAACCCTGAACACATTGAAAATCCTAAAACTTCGTCGATCATAAACCAATCGAAATCAATTAACAACGCATCAAGTATTGCGCTGATCTTTAGATAACCAAATCACTGTATTCCGCATAATAAAAAACTTCTAGACTATTTTTGATGCCATGCACTAAACTACAGAAGACCTACTACATATATTCTAAAAATCGGGTTCAATGACCCTAAACTCGATTAAAGCGTCTGAAAAGGCATGATACTCGCGCTGGATTCTAGGTAACCATATCATAGTATTCAACGTGCATGAGATAACCTATTAGGCAGTCATTTTAATGTAAAAAACAAGCAACAACACATCTAAATTTGAAAAATCTCTGTTTTGGCAAGGGTCGACGATTCATATTCGGATCCACGGTGTCCCAGGGAGCGGTGCCACAAAGGTCGCGGTCATCGAAATTATAGATCTCTATGAGCTGATTCTGTTTTGTGGGTCAATTTTTGATGCGAAGGCTCTGTCGCTAGATACGGGCTGCGAAACACTGGTACCCGTATGGCCAGATTTAAACCTTAAAAATTTTTTTGCCATTTTGAATCGGAAGATGGGGTTTGGAGATGTTCGCGTTCAACTACAGGGCACATCATAATCACTTTTGCTATGGAACATAAAATTTCTGGAAATCCGTCCACCGAAAATGAGTTTTGAATGACAGCGACTGAAAAAAAGAAATTATAGTGGTTTTCCCCTCGCGCACTTACTGGAAACTCCGCTCACTTCCCTTGCTCCGTCTCAATTACATACATATATTATCTGGTCCAGCTATATTGCAATTCTCTTCATTTTATTTTTATACTTCCAGTGAAACGTGTCGTTTACCATGAAGCGTGCGAAATTTGGAAAACATCGAACTATTTACTCTATAGCATGTACATAGAACAGTTAGTAAAAAGGTATGTGAACGGTAGAAAATTGCTCTTCTTTTCACTAAAAAATAAATTACTTAAATATATGTACTCCCTTGTTCAAACAATATTTGTGAAACTAATGCCTCGTCAATAAAAAGCCGAAACGTTGAAGCAAAATTAAAACCAAAAAATTCACAAATTCATGGGTCACGTTTGTGAGAACAATAAATTATATATCAACAATTTAAACAATAAAAATCTAAACGTGATGTAAAAATGCTCATTAAATTATTTCTGTCTGTGCATGGTATGATAGTATGTAGTTATGAAATGTAAATAGACTAAAGGCTTCGTATGCCATGACGCATACATATACATATTTATATTTCACTCTAAGACTGAATATTGACTGAGTAATCATGAGCATATCAACAGCACATCTATAACATATAAGATTTAGACTAAGCTCAATTTCAGATTCGTAAAATATGCTAAGCATTTTGTATTATCATATTTGGTCGACATTTTCAAGTTATTATGGCTTACGTCAATACCGCCAACTCAGAGCATTGCATTGCTATTAGTTATTGCTGTTTTTCTCCTTGTGCAGCAGCAGTGGATTTATTATCTGACCTTAAAGATTGTTCGTATTTCCAAACGGCTTCTTCTTGCTCATACGTCTCGACACAGTACGGCCGAATCTGGCGAATTTTATGAACAGCTTGTTCAGCGGTGAGACCATCTTTGTGTAAAACGGCTAAATACCCCAGCGATCATGGTAAATAATCCCGTACGTCCCCGAGCCCAAATCGTACAATGAACACCGACAGCCTAAAAATAAGGGTTTTTTGTCAATGCAATCGGTCATGTAATCATTAATAATGGGAATGTTGCGTACTCCTACAGGACGCGCTGGAAATGTCTGTCACGTTTGGAGGAAGCTACAGTCGTTTGTGGCGGGTACACAGTGGCGATTTTATAAGAGTTTCCGACGACGCAAAAATTATCTTGTAATCCAGGAGCAAATAAAAACAATACAGGTTCCCTGTTTTTTTATGGAATTTAACTGTTCTGAAAAAATTTCATGTACTCTATCAGCTAACGATTTCTGAAAATAATTTCCTACCTAAACGCTTCGAAAATCTTGACCCAGCTCTCCTAATAACAATGTCATAGTAGAATAGTAGCTCGAGTTGTGAAAGCCAACTGCATCGAAGGCTTTCAATTTCGATTGCTAGAGAGGGTGGATTTTATTCACTGATTTTGGCGCGTAAACCTTAAAAATTGACTGGGCCTTTAGATACCATGTTCTTCTTATTTCTGCAAGCAACGTTTTTTACAACTTCGGGAAATAAATTCATCCGAAATTCAAAAATAAATATTGTTTATATACTTGATAAATTCCTAACCCAAATATTTTAAGCACTCGGTTTGAATTTCAGAATTCTGGGAACTACAAAATGTTTCCTATGAATGTGTATGTCACCAAGTATGTATTTACTAACAAGTAAATATCTTTCAATTTTGATGAGGTTTTCAAGAAAATTCATTATTCGTTTTTTTTTCTCATACGAGAAATATCGAATAAAAAACTCAAGGTTCATCTCGTTATTTTTATTGGCTTCACAAAATTATGCCGTAAACCGCCGTTTTATCCTTCAAGGTACCAAGCGAGTTACGATTATGTTTAAGCAATTTGGCATTTTTATTGCTCGTAATAACAAAATACATTATAATCAATTGATCGCTTGAAAGAATTGTAAATAGACCAGAATTGAGAAAACTTAACAAAACATAATAGAATGAAATCATATGAATGAAAATTTTGCTTGTAACTTCTTCTTCGGTTTTCAGAATACCAGTGAGTGATTCTTCTGAATTTTATGACCTACACTTCAGCCAATAATCCTTCAAAGTACATACCAATCATCAAACATCTGATAGCAGAAAAAACTGCTTACTCGTTTTTCTGCAACTGCCTTTTATCGACAACTGCAACGAATTCGTGGAATTGTTCTGGCGACGGAGCACAAAACTCATCAACATCGATTTTGGTTTGCTTCATGTCGGGAAAATCGGCCAAAGGGACAGGTGGATACGTCTAAAGCGTCACTAGATGAGTAGATTATTTTGTAGAAGCCATCTAGAACAATGGTACCACGTTTGAGAATAATATAAATATATATACTACACACCCCAAGAATATAATAATTATGAGTAGTAATCAATGTAAAATTCGGCAAAAAATGACGAGAATACTTTCTGACATATTTTAAACTAATAAAAATACACAATAAGACAATACTGGCAGCAAAAGCTTCATAATTGTTTGTAGTACAAATCAGGAAAACAATGTTAG